>BQNB010017910.1:0-69140 GCA_026074375.1 Tanacetum coccineum
AAGCATAAAATCATTCTAAAAAGTTAAATAAATTTAAAATAAATCAGTATAAAACCATACCATCTTCGATATTTTTTTCCGACATTTTTTTATCTCCATAATCAGACTCCTTGTTCTTCGATTTCTGCATTTCTTCCATTTTTTATGATTAT
Organism: Tanacetum coccineum; assembly: GCA_026074375.1. NCBI lineage: Eukaryota > Viridiplantae > Streptophyta > Magnoliopsida > Asterales > Asteraceae > Tanacetum > Tanacetum coccineum. The sequence goes on from BQNB010017910.1 coordinate 153, forward strand.
TAAGCTTTTTGATTGAGGTTACTTGAAGATTTTAATTTCTAGGGTTTGAGAGATAATTTTGGGCGTTTGGATTTGATGAGAGAAACTTTTTGAGTTATGAGACGTTATCGGTGGGTAAGTGGGTTAATTTTTAATATTTTCATTTTTAGTCCCTCTGTTATGTTTCATAATTATGCAAGAAAGGCCCCTCTATGTTTTTTTATTATATGATCTGGTCGGGTCAATCCAACGGTTGAGGTTGGTCCCTCAGTCCCTGGGTAAAATACAGTATGTAAAAGAACTCGACTCTTTTTAATTATGTGTATGCTAGCAAAAGGCTTTTAAATTGGCTGTTTTTTTGAAAGGCTTTCAAAAATGTGTATGCATTAACTTTTCCAAAGAAGAAATGTTTTTTACTTAAAAATTTTAAGACTTCTAAAATTAGAATGGGCTAAATGCATTATAAAGTAGTAGAGATCTTACCATTTAGCTTAATGTCCTAAATGCATTATAACATAGTTTAGAAGTTTAGAATAAATACTTAGAGCATCTACAATGGTAGAGCTTTTCAATAGGTTTATAGCATGTCAAATCATAAATTTATAAACATTTTTATATTATAAATCTCATACCACTATGCATAAACCTTTTATAACAATATGAAATACACATACATTAAATTATGAAAATGTCTAGGATATTAGACCTCTTCATGCCACGTAGATAGCTCACTATGGTTGAAACAAAAGATAAACCTTTTCGTAAGTTATAAACCTTTTCATGGACCTCCCATAGTGGATGCCCTTATTGACACTTAAATGATGTTTAATGAATCGTTACAAATAGATCACATGAATGCACTTAAAGGGACAGTTACAAAATAAGTCTGTTACGAAATAAAGTGCATGAAGACACTTTAATTTTCGATTGGGATGAACAATAATACAATATTAACTAATAGTTTGTTAATTTCCTTTTAAAGAAATATTTTTCGTTCTTAATTTTTTTAAAACTTCCATTTTAGGAATGTTCTAAATCCTTTATAAGATAGTAGAGAAGTAGAGATAACCCATCAACTAACAAAAGTTCAAAACAATACAAAAAGTATACAAATACAAAAACTAACAAAAATATAAAAAGCAAGTTTACAAACCTTGAAAACTCGTTTTACACGCCCGCAATTTATATCTACTTTCATCTCCCTCATACATATGATTTTATCACGGACATGAAACAATCTTTAAGTCAAGTTTTACAGAATTAGATTCTTAACACAAAACAAAGAAAGCTTTCGCCACTATATAATCACAACAAGTTGTTTAAGGTAAAACTTACATACCAAGATTGCGGCCTAAGACCCGAAAACAAAACCACGAAACCACCATGACATAAACCAAAAAACCAGTTCCTATTTGATCTCAACTCACTACCATCAACAATCAAACCCACAAATACAACAAGCCACCGGCCAAAACCATCTACTTCAAAACAATCAGCCAACCGCCTTAAAACAATGTTAAACGGTCATTGTGACGGTACATGGTGTTGGCAAGGTTCGGTGTGGATGAGATTACCATAGATGGAGGGCGCGCTGGTTGGCGTGCGAAAATTTTATATGTGTTGGCAGCGAGATTGGTGGTTTTAAAAAAGACAGTTAAGAGGTGTTTGTTGCTTTTAAAGAGAGAAACATAGAGAGGATGAAAAATAATGTAATTGAGTAATTTTTATTCAGTCTGGTTTCTCGGTGTTAGGTTGTTTTATACTCTTATAGGTTTATGATTTTAACTTAATGACACTTAAAGTGAGTGCTTGTGTATGAGTTTGAAATGGATGGACTCGTTACAAATGAGACTACTATTTATACACTTAAATGGTGACTGTTAGCTAAATTGGAGTCTACATCTAATACACTTAAGTGAATGTTACAAAATAGGCACTTAGATTTTTTGTTGACATTGCCTTGCAATATTGTGTTAAAACATTTTCATTATAAACTTCCAAAAATAATAAATGTTTTTGACCTTTAATTCTATTTTTAGAGAAATTGACTAATGCTTTATGAAGTGTAGTAAGATCGGAAGATTAATAAAAAGGAAAACTCATTTTTCCCGCCCAGATTAAAACTTGTTTAATCACCATTTATTGTTAGAATTAAACATTTACGTCGTTGAATGAATGAGTGAGTGACGTTGTAGAATAGCAGCTCATAACTCTTTAGAATGTGAATTGATTGCAGTAGAAAGGTTTTGTATGATGTAACATTCTCATTTTCATGTCATTTTACGACTCTATTAATGATCACTATTTATTTTAGTCCGATACGCGTTTACTTTTAATATTTACTTTTAAGCTAAATCGCGTAGACTAAAAATAATCAAGATGAATGTAAGATACGGTCAGCTGATAATTGACAATTGTGAGGTATTGCTATCAACCAACGTGAGTATATAATGTTATTAAGAAGAGAAATATGTCTTTGCGTATTTTATTTTCATTGGTCATGACAAAAGGGTTACGTTGCAATTAAGTCGTGTTTGGGACACTGCCCTGAAAAGATACTAGAGTCTACCAAGAACTCAAATTCCAATATCCAACATATAACTCCTTAACGACAAAATTTTGTATCAATTGTTGTGTCAAATTTGGCTACAAGGTGATCGTTGGTGTGTACCGGGTTACACACACACACTCCAAAAAATCCTCGCAATATCTCTATGATCCTACAAGTACATGTACAATAAATTTCATAAATGCTTGTCCTAATTGTTCCCTCTAGCTATTACAACAATGGGCAAAACCATTTGACATAACCCTTTTGCCCTTTTTGGTTTCGGAAACTGTATCTAGACCTAAATCCCTAAGATTTTTATAATCTTGCTAAATCTTGTACATCATGCAAGTAATTAAAGATGGTACTTAGTGGTTTAGCCAAAACAATGGGAAACCAACTAGAAACCACAAAACCATGCACCTTAGGATCGGTTTTGGTTTGTTTAAGGGACTAGGAAAGTTAACTAGTTCTTTGCCTATAAAATACACACTCCCCCTTATTTTTCCATTTGACACTCTTACAAAACTAATCACGCACAAACAAGAAAACACAATTTTATGACTAGTGTTCGGGTCACCAACGCAAAGCAATCACTCTTTTGATTCATTCGAGTCCACTACAAACGTTTCCTAGTTATCATAGAAGTCCATAAAGAGTTACACGAGCAAGGTCTTGGGCATTTACGAAGCTTGGAGCTTAGGGTAAATTATTGATCGTGTAGAACGCATTCGGGTTGCCATACTTCTCGTTCAACACCTTAACCAAGTCGCTAGGACCTTTGTAAGTCACATTCAAACTCATGACAATCGTATTATGCATATTCTTTTCGTGATGACTAGCTTATGGGTCAAATGTATGTATGTATAGCGCACTAGCCTGAGAACACGCATGATAAATGAATTAAGAACGCATGATACGTATTATGAATACACTTAAACAAAACTGTTGTGGTGGTAAAACTTAAAGGAAGAAGTAGTAAGTTGTTTAGTAACAAATAAGGTTTTGAAAACCATCCGTCATGAGAAAACCATACGTAAACTTTTAAGGAAAAACACGATACAATGGCTTTGGAAGGTATACACGACTTAAACAATTGGTTACATGGGTAACACGACTAGTGTATAGGGGCTAACAAATGAAATATAATTGCTATGACCATTTTCGAATCCTATTATGGTTTTAGAGAAATCACATGGACCTCTTCACGATTCTAAACAAGGACACGTTATCGGGCTCCAATCCGGCCCATACGACCTATTAGTGAAGGCGCTCAACTGTAAAGATAAGCTCCATGAGCTCTTCTCTCGGGGGCTTATATGAAACATGAACACGTTGGAAGATCAAATGTTTAAGAAAAACTTAAACGGGCCATAAAGCGGCCAGATAAGACCGATAACAAGCCAACAGCCCCAACTCAGATAGGGCCACGAAGTGGTAAATAAGCTCTACGAGTTTATTAAGGTAAAACCTACGAGTTATTGAACAACTTATATAGGCCGTATACCAACTTAAAAACAATGAAAACTAAATGAGTATTCTGGTATAATTTTCAGTAAATGTTGTTGGGCCAACGAGCCAATAAGATCAAAATAAGCCTCATCCAGAGCTTATCTTTAAGCCATACAGCTTAAGCCAAACTTAATAAGCCTATCGAATGCTTTGTACTCCCAGGAGTAACTATTATGCTACCAGTTAGTAATGACTATACTACCGTTCAGTAAACTATAACATTACCAGTTAGTAACCATTATGGTACTACCATAGTACTAAATGACAATATTATTATACCTAAGAGTAACTATATACTTAACCCCAGTACTAATGACCAATATTATTCTACCAGGAGTAAACTACTATGCTGCCAGTCGTAATGACTATGCCTACAGTTTTGTAGTAACTATAAAGCCTAAATTCATTTTTTTAGTTTTAAATTAAAGGGCTAATTATGTAATGATCAAAACTAAGGGGTATTAACAATTGTAATACTGTTTATATTTTATAAACCTAGGACTAAAGTGTAATTTCTTAAAAGCTTAAGGGTTTAGTTGGATCAAAGTGAATTAATATAAAACGCTAAAGAACTAGTCGCAATTTAATTTTATTCTGAGGTACATAAAGAATTACCAATGATATAATTAAGAACTGACCCAAACTTATTTGGCTTAATAATGTTTGCAAGTGAACCATTCTCGACGTACCTGATGTCAAAAAATACCATCCATCAAACAATACCTTTAAAAGTTGTTATCTTTGGGGCACTCATAAACATATCTATTACAAACTACTATACTTACTCAAGAATTATATGAAGATGTGGCTTTGTCTTTAAGGATCCAAAATATTGATTTAACTAATATCATTTATAGATGTTTCCTTGTAATGAGCTTAATGTTGCAGAACATCAGGTCCAAGTAGTAGTTACCCACATGACATTTAAGCATAAATATTGATTATTATATGTGTGCAGTACCGCAAATGACGTAAAGCAATGATCTTTACCTATTTCGCGCTGGCCATTTTCAGAGATGTCCCTCACATGAACCACATTACTATTCAAACAACACATATGTCAGAGGTTAGTTCACAGAAAAATGTCATTAATGTATGTAGAAAAGGTCCTAAACTCATAAATATCAATGAATCAAATAATATTGAACTCACATTCTAGTTTGAACCGTAAGATCCTCTCTAATAGTGCCGCATTCAGAAGTGAATTTGTTGCCCCAATTAGCTTATGTGCTGATGCAACAACACCTACTCCCTCTCAAGCCTACTAAAAGACGGTATTATCGGTAAGATTATATTCAGAACAATAACCTAAACTTGTTTTGTTAAAAGAAACATTACCATGTATCCTGTTGACTTGTCACGACTTCCGCTGGTTGTACGGACACAACACCTGAATTTGTGTTTGTTTTCATCCTCCTAATGATCAAATAAAAGACGGACTGCAACAAAAGAAAATGAATGGAACTATAAATGACTAAAGATAAAGACTCAAGATGTCTCAATGTAGCAGGTGAGGGAGAACAAACACATTAGTATAATAGTAATGAATTGACGAAGTGTATTTGTAACGCATACGAAAGAAAATGAAAGAACAGTTTGCAGATAACAGAAAGTACAGAAATAAATGGAGTACTTACCTTTTTCATGTTGGGGAAACCAGGAGGTTGGTTTATGAAGACTGTGTGACGGATCATCCGTCGTTACGTATTCTACTTGAATGACGCACTTTAGATACTGTTACCTCTAGCGTCTTACTTTTCTGTTCCAAAATCAAACAACTTAGCAGCCAACATTTAAGAAAAAATTCAGCATATTGAAATCGTTGTATAGAAATTACCTTTTTCTTGGAAATCATCTTCCCAACCGTAAAGGTTCCTTGAGAATAAGAATCTCAAACTGACATTTTAGAGTTTGACGATTTCGTTCAAGTGGAAGAACTTACATCAATGTGGTTGTGGTTAACGACACATTATTCTTCTTGTGTTGTGATTTTGAGGAATGTTGCACTCTTGACATTCTCAGTATATGCTTCTTTTCGTACCAAAACTTCCAACAGAACTACTACTTTCTTCAAAAAGATAATTTCCATGGATTTATATCACTCATTTATGGTCTTCAATTTGTAGGTCATGCCCGTTTCTACCAATATCAGCACACATTCATTACTTATACGATAAATCTCGTATACGTATATGATCATATCATATAGATTATAGCACACACAATAACCAAAATGCATTTGCACAGATCACAACAGTTGAGCCTAAAGGTCAAGAAATGACCATTGGTCAAGTGAAGTTAACACTAAATGATTCACTATTTAATACCTCTTAAGTTAATCGGTGTCCCAATCTTCATCCTACCTTTATAATGTTTTGACCCTACTTTCTGTTGTGTAATTTGTAGCTTTTGAAGACGGTTAGCTCAAACACCTAAACAACAATTAAATGTTACAGATCATTCTCAATAACGCATGATTTAAAAATTGCAACAAACATAAATCTGCTATAAAATCGCACATGACATTTCAAGTATGTATTTTATATAAACCCATATAAGGATAGATAAATCAAAGATACTTAGATCGTGTCACACAACACATTCTAATTAATTTACTGGTTGTAGATATATGTCGTTGACAAAATTAAAAAGTATGAGCTAATCATCTTATTCAAGTTGGTCGTCATTTTCTTGTCTTTTTTTTCAATACTCGCTATAACTAAAGGTTCAGTTATACATATTCAAGTTCATAAACGTAAAAAAGAAAAGAAAAAATGCAATAGTTCTTAAAGCATAAAAATGCATACCTGTTCTTTATTTAGCCACCTAGGAGCCCAGCTTCGAGAAGGATCCATATCCAAGATTATCCTATAGCCAAACAAAAAGCACAATTACCGCAGGAGAATCAAATCAACAGTCTAACAAAATAATCACATACCAATAGGTCTCTTATTTGTTTGCCTGCTTTGGTATCCCTAACGGCCTAACAACACTTTCAAGTTGAGTGGTCGCCTAAAATTGCCTTTATTACCGACGGCATAGATCCTAATCTTCGGATCGGGCACACCACGGCAGTAACGTGTGTATCTATAAATCATACTATTTTAACCAAAAAACTTATCTTTTATGATTCTTATCACACAAATGTCACAAAGATTCACTCTTTGCCATAGGAAATAGCTCAAAATCAAATTGTTTGATTTAGTCCAAAAAAGGTATACTTGTATTGATAGACATGGAAGTTGGAAATTGCTTTTTGCTAATTATGATAATGAAGTAAAAATGGCATAAAGAAATGGTCAAAGATAAGTTATTAAGGTAAAAAAACCACTCTTAGCGTTTGATGGACTCTCATAGGCCAAGAAGGGAACATGTCCAAAGTAGTTGCTGGTGTTGGTACTGTGTTGTATAAAGCTGCAATAAAAGCATGAAAATAACACAAATATCTTTTAGGATCATCTTCAAGAAATTGTAAAAACTAAAAAGGGATACCTAATCCCTTTGTTTTTTGACACTTTCAAACCATCTTTATGTATATGTTCTTGAAAGTGTATTTGGTAAAAAATAAAAAAAGCTTTAGCATATTTCACAAAAAAAATAAAGAGAAGTTAAATACTCGTCTAATCGCCTCAATCTTTTCTTGCTTCGTAGCTTCCCTCGCCATTTCTCGTATTTCCACTATCCTATCATCCATTTCCATCATTTCGAACTAAGTTTCCATTACATTAAATTCCGCCAACTCGTTTCGCTTAACGCCTAAATCTAAACCCCTCGGTTTTTCCTCACTTTCGTCGAAAATCAAAACAGCACAAACAGTCTGAAACACAAAGGCCTCAATCAAATAAAACTCAATTTTCAAAAAAGACTTATTTTCAAAATTCTTGAAAAAAGGACCGTTTCCAAACCCACCAATTCCCATATCTGAAAAGTTGTTTTCTTCATCTAGCTGTAACATTTCTCATTTTCATTGTACGACTCTATTAATGATCACAATTTATTTTAGTCCGATATGCGTTTACTTTTAATTTTGACTTTTAAGCTAAATCGCGTAGACTAGAAATAATCATTTAACACAAACGGTCACCAAATAAAATCAAGGTTTTCGTCAAGCAAGTGTCAAGTAATTATTAGGAAGATAATTATTGAAATTTCTCATTTTATTTTTATTGCGAAACGTATTGGTCACGTAAATGGCTTACGTTTCGCAATAAAATACACTTAGACACACCACGAAAATACCTAGACTTACCTAGACTCAAACCAATACCCACTTTTAATGCCTAAACACAAAATTTAATCAAATCTTGTGTTAATACCCAAAGTTAGCCGAGTATGGGTAGGAAAACCCATAAGAAAAATCGTCCTTGGTGTTTACTAGCTAAATAAATCTCCTAATGATCCTCACAAGTACTTGTACATTCTAGTTCTCATTAATACTTGTCCTAATGGTCTCCTACTAGTCTTTTACACATTGGTTAAGAACCATTTTGCCTCTTGATTCCTTTTGTGCCGCGGTTAACCAAGAACAAACCACAAATCCTTGGGATTTCCTAAATCTAGCTAGAACTTGTACATTATGCAAGTAATTAATGAGTGTACTTAGGAGTATTACAAATACCATGGGTAATTAACTAGAAAACCTCTAAACCACCAAGTTAGGGCTCATATGGTTTAGTTAAGGACCAAGGAAAGCTAACTAGTCACTAAGTCTAAAAATACCCATATACATTTGACACTTAAACACTTCTAAAACTCTAAAACTACTATCACTAAGCTAAACCTTTCTCAATTATCCTAACACCTTTGGATCTCACGCAACCAAGCCCATACATAAGCCACATTTCCCTCTAAGTGTTCAAGAGATACTAAATACTCGTGTAAGAGCCTAAGGAGTTGGGTTTACAAGCTTTGGAGCTTAAAGTATACATTGTTGGGTGTATACGACTTGGGTTTACTTCGCAATCCACGGACTAAGAACCTTAGGACCCTTGTAAGTCACAACTAAGCCTTTTATGCCATTTTTCACTTCGTTACTTTCATAATATAGCCAATATGTCGCGTAACTTTGTGTTGTATAACATATGAGAACATGAACATGCATGGTACAACAAAGTACAACAAAGTAGGGCATTTTGCTCGCGATTACATGAGTACTGGTAATACAAATGTTGCTAATACTCAGAAGGGCAATGGGGCAGCTCCCAAGGGAAATGGTTGTTTTGAGTGTGGAGCACCCGGGCATTTCAAGAGAGATTGTCCTAAGTTGAAGAATAAGGATGGAGGAAATGGGAATGCACAAGGATGGGGAAATGTATCGGGAAACCCTGATGCCAATGTCGTCGTCACAGGTACGTTCCTCTTAAATAACCACTATGCATCTATCTTATTCGACACTGGTGCCGATAGAAGCTTTATATCCACTGCATTTAGTTCCTTGATTAACATCGCCCCAACTCCATTAGAAAATTGTTATGATGTCGAATTAGCTGATGGGAAATTAGTCGGGATAGACACTATTATACGAGGTTGCACTTTAAATTTCTTAGACCATCCATTCAACATAGATCTAATGCCCGTAGAACTGGGTAGTTTCGATGTCATTATCGGTATGGACTGGTTAAGAAGATGTCACGCCGTGATCGTGTGCGATGAGAAACTTGTTCAAGTTCCCTATGGGAATGAAACTTTGACTTTTTGTGGCAACAAAAGTAGCAACGGGAGAGAATCTCGGTTGACAGTTATCTCATGTTCAAAAGCTCAAGAGTACATGGCAAAAGGATGCCAGGTCTTTTTGGCGTAGATATCTGCCAAGAAAGAGGAGGACAAGTCGGAAGGAAAACAAATAAAGGACGTACCAATCGTCTGAGATTTTCCTGAAGTATTTCCTGAGGACTTGCCAGGTCTTCCTCCGGCTCGACCAGTGGAATTCCAAATCGACTTAATTCCAGGAGCCGCGCCCGTAGCTCGAGCACCGTATCGATTGGCTCCATCCGAAATGAAGGAATTATCAGAACAATTACAAGAGCTTTCCGACAAAGGATTCATAAGGCCTAGTTCCTCACCTTGGGGAGCCCCGGTCTTGTTTGTCAAAAAGAAGGATGGGTCATTCAGGATGTGCATTGACTATCGAGAGCTGAATAAGCTGATAGTAAAGAATCGTTATCCACTCCCAAGGATTGACGATTTGTTTGATCAACTTCAAGGATCCATCATCTATTCGAAGATAGATTTGAGATCAGGATATCACCAGCTTAGAGTACGAAAGCAAGACATTCCAAAGAAGGCATTCCGAACTCGGTATGGCCATTACGAGTTCCAGGTTATGCCATTCGGACTGACAGACGCACCTGCGGTATTCATAGACCTCATGAACCGAGTGTGAAAGCCTTACTTGGATAAGTTCGTAATTGTCTTCATTGATGACATACTGATTTATTCGAAGGACGAGAAAAAGCACGAAGAACATCTTAAGGCAATTTTAGAATTGCTTAAGAAGGAGCAATTGTATGCTAAGTTTTCAAAATGAAAGTTTTAGATTCTGAAGGTACAATTCCTCGGTCATGTCATTGATAGCCGAGGCATACATGTAGATCCAGTCAAGATAGAGTCTATAAAGGATTGGGCATCTCCTAAGACACCTACGGAAATCCGCCAATTCTTAGGCCTTGCCGGTTACTACCAGAGATTTATCAAAGGATTCTCGAATATCGCTAAGTCAATGACAAAGCTTACTTAGAAAGGAATTAGGTTCAACTGGGGCGAGAAGGAAGAAAATGCTTTTTAGTTAATAAAGAAGAAGTTATGCAGTGCGCCAATTCTGGCTTTACTTGAAGGAAGCGAAGACTTTGTGGTTTATTGTGATGCATCACACAAGGGTTTAGGAGCTGTGTTAATGCAGAGGGAGAAGGTGATTGCCTATGCCTCCCGACAGTTAAAAGTTCATGAGAAAAACTACACCACTCATGATTTGGAACTCGGTTCGGTAGTATTTGCTCTAAAGATATGGAGACACTATCTATACGGAACCAGATGCACCGTGTTCACCGACCACAAAAGCCTACAACACATTCTTGACCAGAAAGAGCTTAATATGAAGCAATGACGCTGGCTAGAGTTGCTAAGTGATTACGATTGTGACATTCATTATCACCCGGGCAAAGCAAACGTTGTGGCAGATGCTTTAAGTCGTAAGGAACAGGATGAGCCATTACGGGTTCGAGCTTTAGTTATGACTATTAGCTTGGATCTTCCCAAACAAATACTAGCAGCACAGATCGAAGCCTTGAAACCAGAAAATCTAAAAAACGAAGATGTAGGCGGTATGATCAGAACTGATATATGTAAGGAAAGGTTGGAACCACATGCCGATGGAACTTTATGTTTAAACGGCAGAAGTTGGTTACCTTGCTATGGCAACTTGAGATCCGTGATCATGTACGAGTCTCACAAGTCAAAGTACTCTATCCATCCAGGTTCTGAAAAGATGTACCAGGACATGAAAAAGTTGTATTGGTGGCCTAACATGAAAGCTGACATCGCCACATATGTTAGCAAGTGCTTGACATGTGCTAAGGTCAAGGCCGAACATCAAAGGCCATCTGGATTACTGGTACAACCTGCGATACCCGAGTGGAAATAGGATAACATCATGATGGATTTTGTCACGAAACTTCCTAAGTCGTCACAAGGTTTAGACACCATCTGGGTGATTGTGGATCGGCTTACGAAATCTGCTCACTTTTTGCCAATAAAGGAGACTGGCCCTTTGGATAAATTGGCAAAGTTGTACTTGGACAGAATAGTAACGAGACACAGAACGCCTGTTTCAATCATCTGTGATCGTGATGGGAAATTCACATCAAATTTCTGGAGAACACTTCAGAAAGCTTTGGGTACAAGTCTAGATATGAGTACGACATACCATCCACAAATAGACGGATAGAGCAAGAGGACCATCCAGACTCTCGAGGACATGCTACATGCTTGCGTGATCGACTTTGGAAAGGGTTGGGCTAAGCATTTACCATTGGTCAAATTCTCGTATAACAACAGCTGTCATGCTAGCATAAAGGCCGCACCGTATGAGGCGCTTTATGGCCGAAAGTGCCGATCACCGGTGTGCTACGCAGAAGTTGGCGAGGCTCAACTTACTGGTCCCGAAATGATCCAGGAAACCACGGAGAAGATCGTCCTGATCAAGCAAAGAATTCAACCTGCTCAGGATTGACAAAAGAGCTACGCTGATTTGAAGCGTAATCCGATGGAATTCAAAGTTGGGGATATGGCCATGCTCAAGGTCTCGCCTTGGAAAGGGGTCATGCGATTCATTAAGCGGGGAAAGCTGAACCCGAGGTATGTCGGACCTTTCAAGGTGTTAGCCAAGGTTGGGGATGTTGCCTACATGCTGGAACTTCCCCAAGAATTAAGCAGAGTTCATCATACTTTCCATGTGTCTAATTTGAAGAAATGTTACGCTGACGAACCGTTAGCTATGCCGTTGGAAGGAGTTCACATTGATGATACGCTCTAGTTTGTGGAAGAGCCCGTTGAAATTATGGAACGGGAAATCAAACAATTGAAGCGAAGCCAGATACCATTGGTTAAGGTTTGCTGGAACTCTAGGCAGGGCCCTGAGTTCACCTGGGAATGTGAGGATTCGTTCAAAAAGAAATACCCACATCTCTTCACAAACCGGGCTTCGTCATCTACTACAAGGTCTTAAGCTTTGAGGACAAAGCTCTTTTAACGGGTGGAGACTATAACATTTCTCATTTTCATGTCATTGTACGACTCTATTAATGATCACAATTTATTTTAGTCCGATACGCGTTTACTTTTAATTTTGACTTTTAAGCTAAATCGCATAGACTAGAAATAATCATTTAACGCAAACGGTCTCCATATAAAATAAAGGTTTTCATCAAGCAAGTGTCAAGTAATTATTAGGAAGATAATTATTGAAATTGCTCATTTTATTTTTATTGGTCACGTAAATGGCTTACGTTTCGCAATAAAATACACTTAGACACACCACGGAAATACCTAGACTTACCTAGACTCAAACCAATACCCACTTTTAATGCCTAAACACAAAATTTAATCAAATCTTGTGTTAATACCCAAAGTTAGCCGAGTATGGGTAGGAAAACCCATAAGAAAAATCGTCCTTGGTGTTTACTAGCTAAATAAATCTCCTAATGATCCATACAAGTACTTATACATTCTAGTTCTCATTAATACTTGTCCTAATGGTCTCCTACTAGTCTTTTACACATTGGTTAAGAACCATTTTTCCTCTTGATTCCTTTTGTGCCGCGGTTAACCAAGAACAAACCACAAATCCTTGGGATTTCCTAAATCTAGCTAGAACTTGTACACTATGCAAGTAATTAAAGAGTGTACTTAGGAGTATTACAAATACCATGGGTAATTAACTAGAAAACCTCTAAACCACCAAGTTAGGGCTCGTATGGTTTGGTTAAGGACCAAGGAAAGCTAACTAGTCACTAAGTCTATAAATACCCATATACATTTGACACTTGAACACTTCTAAAACTCTAAAACCACTATCACTAAGCTAAACCTTTCTCAATTATCCTCACACCTTCGAATCTCACGCAACCAAGCCCATACACAAGCCACATTTCCCTCTAAGTGTTCAAGAGATACTAAATACTCGTGTAAGAGCCTAAGGATTTGGGTTTACAAGCTTTGGAGCTTAAAGTATACACGGTTGGGTGTATACGACTTGGGTTTACTTCGCAATCCACGTACTAATAACCTTAGGACCCTTGTAAGTCACAACTAAGCCTTTATGCCATTTTTCACTTCTTTACTTTCATAATATAGCCAATATGTCGCGTAACTCTGAGTTGTATAACATATGAGAACGTGAACATGCATGGTTCGACCCATGCATGGTTCACGCCCCAATCTTAAACATATACTATGCCTTGTGTGGTGCTAACATGAAAGAACCACGGTCTAATATCGAGCAAGAGCTTAAAAGTTTCATAGAAACCTACAAATATGAGCCAAGGTGTTCATGAGGTCGTTCTTGATAAAAACACGAATCCTATACGTAAACTTTCAATGTAAACGAAACCTTTGGCTTAAGGAACCCGTAAAATAGCTTATTAATCGAATGAATGTAATAAGTTATAGTTAAGAAGTGTAAAATGAGACGGTTAAAAATCCTAAGAACGAACTAGTGAACCAAGGGAGCTTGCGGGTTACTTGGGGGCTTGGCAGCCCAGTGCGAGAGCCCAACATCCCATTTCCTTTGAATTTTTAGCTTAATGATAAGCACTCCAAGCTTATTTAGAGGTCTATAAGGCTTATTTGATTCACATGGATCTTGTCATGTCGTGACAAGCCCCAACCGAACCCTTAATGGACTCACTAGCATATTAACGAGCCCTATTCGAGTGATAAGCTCACAATAAGCTCAAAGCAGCTTATTGATGAACTATCATAAGCTAGATGGAGTTAATGGACCCATATATAGTTAACAGACCTTAATGGATCAAATCGAAACCTTTAAAATCCATTCGGACCCTTAATGGACCCAACAGCCCATTAACGAGAGCTTATTAGCTTATTTGGATAAGCTAGACCAAAAACAGATTTAATAAGCTTAAAAAAGGTAGAAAATAAGCTAGGAATGCTAAGTGGACCTTTGTATTCAATTCGGGTTGAGATATTGGGCTCACGAGCCCAATAAGCTCGAAAAAGGCCAAAATAAGCTCTCCCGAGCTTATTTTCAACTTAACCGACTTGAATAAGCTTAATGGAGGCATTTGTGCTTTTTAAAACCTAAATGGACCTTTAGAACACTTAATGGACTTTAATGGGCCCAATAAGGCCCATTAAGCCAAAATAAGCTCGTTAAAGCTTATTTATAAGCTAGGGCAGCTTATATGGCTTATTTGGACTTAATTAAACATAATGCCACTTGTTGGGATTTAATTGGAGTAAAAATGCAATCTTTACAAAGTCGGAGGACTAAAAGTGCCAATTTATAAACTTAAGGGTCAAAACAGTCATTTACTAAATTTAACAAGTCCATGGACTGTTTCTGTCAATTCTGGAAACTAGGGGGCTGTTTCAAACCTATAAGGACCTAAAGTGTAACTTTGTAAAGTTAAAAGACTAAAAGTGTAATTATAAGCGCGAGTGTTATAAATCAATCTATTTGGGATTGACATCCCCGTTTGGGTAAGTAGCGCTCACTGTGCCGGTTTGCCGGACAACAAACGTATACCATGTCGGATTTGGGATGTTTCAGGTTAGAACATCATTCACAGGTAATGTTGGCAATTTATTGCCTTCATACATGTCGAGCTTCAGTGTCATGAGCTTAGGTAGACGTAATTACTTTTTATGATGTTTGCATTTGTTGCTTAATCATACACTTAGAAATCTTGCGGTCCTACTGTTGATTTACATAAGCATGTTTTCTCAGGTCAATAAGGCACGGGGTGCTCAGATACATTGGGGGTCACTCTTTGGAAAGAGTTAGTTCTAAAGATTTGGGCGTATTACATTTTGGGAACATTTGTTATAAACCGAAATCTTTACTTATATTGTCGAACTATTTGAAGCCATGAGCTTATGTAATGAACAAGTATTTTGTTAATCCGATGTATCTTTTTAAAAACGACACGTTAGTGGTCGTTCTTGTACCTTGTGCTATTGATCTATGAAGTAACGCCCTCGGATATTCAACATTCCGCTGCTACCCAGATTTGAGGGTGTTACAGGTCGGGTCGGGTCGGGTCGGGTCGTGTCAGGATAGGGTTCAAGGGTTTTGAGGATTTTGTGACGGAGGTGATTATGGCGTTTTTTAACATGATAGGTAGGACGATGGGAGGGAGGATGATGTAATGGTTGATTTTCCTGTGATGATTCATAAAAATGATGGATGGAGGTGAGAAGAACCTTCAATTTGTGGGTGTGAGTAGAAATGTCTGGAAGATGGTAGGTTGATAACACATATGATGAGGAGGTGGACTGATATACATATGATGGAACGAAAGTGGGCCTTGGGCTGCTGTGTTTGTTGGACTAAAATGAGCCTTGTACTGTAGCTACTGTACAACGGCTTTTAGTATATAGAACAATTGTGATTCGGTATTCACCCTTTGGGGATGTGGAGTCTTTGAAGCTTGCGTTTGTGAAACTTCATGACATGATGTGATTATTGGATCGGCTGGGTACGCCTACCCTAGTATGTGTGAGGTCCTACCCTAATCTAGTGCTCCAGCTGGTAGGCCCTTTAGGTGCGTAAGTGATATATTTGCTACCAGACTAGCAGTGATGCTAGGATGGTTCGACTAGTGGGTAAGCTAGGTCGAGTTTTACATGATTAGAAAGGATGCTAAGTCATGGGTGCTTCTCATACATTCACTGTCATATTGCACTTTTGTCTCCTGTTTTGAGATATTGGCACAACTTTTGGGTTTAAAGTCAAACCTACGAGCTCACCAACATTATTGTTGACGTTTTCGAGTATTATTTTCAGGTGAAGTGTGGATGAATAGTTGGTATTATGTGATAGCTGGCTTAGGAGCATCCCGTGTGGATTTTTTATGTGAAGCCTTGCTTGTTTATTTGTTTGGCTGTTTGTATTTGGAATTTTTAGTTTAAGTTTGTATTTGGACCGCTCTGTGGGCATTTGAAATTTGTAAGAGATTTTGGTTTTAGTTGTGATTTAGGACATCACTCGAGGTTTCCCCCCTGGGGTTTTGATCGAGGTGCTGGTCTTCGTAACACTTGAAGTTTATGCATTGTAGTTTTCTCTATATTGTGTCTTGTGTTATGATTGATCATCATGTTGCATTCCTGAGTTTCTGCCATTAGGATCTATGTGCGTGGTGTTCCGCTTTTGCTTGCTTTCGTGTGTTCGCGGTTTGGTGCTTTAGTTATGTCAGCCATTGAGATGTGTGAGCTCAATACTGAGTACGACTGGGAAAGGGTGCAGATATAAATACGGTGGCCAACATAGTTATAAAAGTATCATAACTTACTCGTACTTGGTAATGTTGTTCACACAAATTGATGTTGACACCTATGGGGTATTATGTGTATAATTATATTTATGTAAGATTTTTCTATATATATGTTAGTCTTCTACCTACCTACGTTGCCCATGTTCTCCCTGTGTAGAAAAATGCAGCCAAGGGATGAGGCCCGAAGTGCTGGCGGCTTGTTGCCGAATCATAAGGAGGGGGAACGGGTGAACGGTTGGTAGAGGTAGGAGGGGTAGAGGACCTAGGGGAGGTAATGATGAGCGTGTTGACGAATTGAATGGTCAAGGGAATGGCCAAAGGTTGGGAGCTAATGGGAATGTAGAGTGAGTCAATGGTAATATAGAGGGAGTCAATGGGCGTATAGGAGGAGCACCCAACTTCTTGACAATCATTGCCCAACAATTGCAGAACCTCTTACCCTTCATTTTAGCTCAGGTTGGTAACCAAGGAAATGTTGGAAATCAAAATGGTAATGTGGTTAATGAGAACGTTCAGGAGAATGTTAGGAATGTGTTAGTGAATGGAAACCGGGTAGGTTGTTCATATAAGGAGTTCTTAGCTTGTAACCCTAAGGAATATGATGGTAAGGGAGGTGTTGTAGTTCTTACCCGATGGATTGAGAAAATGGAGTCCGTGCAGGATATGAGTGGTTGTAGTATTGACCAAAAGGTGAAATACACTGCTGGTTCACTTGTGGGTAAGGCTTTAACGTGGTGGAACTCTCAGATCCGCACGCTAAGCCGGGAAGTTGCTGTTAGTATGTCATGGAATGACTTTAAGCTTATGATGATAGAAGAGTTTTGTCCTAGTCATGAGATGCAAAAGTTAGAAACTGAGTTGTGGAATCATGCCATGGTCGGGGCTGGCCATGCTGCGTATACTGATAGGTTTCATGAGTTGGCTAGGTTAGTTCCACATTTGGTGACTCCAGAAAGTAGGAAGATTGAGAGGTACGTGTATGGCCTTGCTCCACAGATCTGTGGGATGGTGGCAGCAACGGAGCCAAAGACTATGCAGAAGGCTGTGCAGATTTCTGGTGCACTGACCGATGAGGCTGTTAGGAATGGATCAATTAAGAAGGTTGAGAAAAGAGGAAATGTGGGGGAACCTAGCAAGGATAAGAATGGTAGGGATGATAATAAGAGGACTAGGACAAGTGACACCAACCCATGACATTTACCATTTTGACCCATTTTGGGCTTAACCCAAACACCCCTTTAGACTTTTAAAAACGGATTTTAAAACTTATAAAGACTAAATTTAACACAAATTTTTAAAGCCAAGTATTAAACATGCAATATTAAATAATAAAAGGTAAAAAGCAAAATCAAATAAGCACTTGAAAAAGCTAATAAGCAAAAGACAGAAATAAGCATATCAAGGCAGATTTAAGCAATTGACAAGTAAATGAAACAAGAGCAACTAAAAGGCATTTTTAAGCATAAAAAACACAAATAAGCACAAAAAGACATAAATAAGCTGAAAATCAGCTATGCTACAGTAACTTTAAGCAAAATTTTAAAAAGAAGTGTACCTTTGATCCTTGCTCAAAAAGGATTAAATGAACCTAAATAAGCTATAGTCCTACCCAAGCTTACAAATAAGCCATCTAAGAAACCCAATAAGCCTTCCATGTTTGCTCATTCATCCATTAGCTTATCAAACAGTAACTTTTTTTTTCTTCCTTGGCCTCTTCTCTTTGTGCTTCTTTGTAGAGACAAATGAGTCTTGTGTGCTTGTTGTGTGTGTAGAAACACAAAGTAATCCTGGCCCTTGGTTTTGAGTGTTGCCCAATCAAAGAATTTTCAACCATTGATCGAATGAGGGAATTAGGATTGCCAACTTGGACAAGGACCATGTAGGGGGAGGGGTTTGTTATTGTGATGGGTTTGGAGTGATGTGGGGAGGTCAATGAGGTTTGATTATGACAGGATGTGGGGTTATGAGTTTGGCGGGAAAACTTGGGAGAGATGTACAGTATTTCAAAACCAGGGTGTGGGTTTGGGGTTTTGTCACAAATGGTCCTCTATGGTTATAGTTGTTATTGCAATTTTCGTCCTTGTGTGTAAATGGTTTGGCCAGTTGGCAAGAAACACCCCTGAAAGTTATATAGTGTGTTGCAAGTGTAGTCCTTTGGATGTACAACAATTTGCCTTTGGCAGATTGGGTCCTTGTGGTATATCTTTGGTGTATTGGCAGTATGAGTCCCTCACAAGCATTTTCTTTATTTTCTTCATTAAATAAGTTAGGGACTTGGCAAATTTGGCCCATACACTTTTTTTTTTTTACTTATGGCTTCGGGTTTGACTTTGGATTTGTCGGGGTTGACTTTGGTTGACTTTTTTAGACTTGGGCTTTGTCTTGACTTTGTCTTTATCATGCTTTTCCATTCTATATCCGGTTTTGTCGTTTTGGCTTCGTTTTTCGTCCTTTCTTAGATATCCGTTCCTGCACAACACAATTAGCAAAACAAGCATATTTTTGGCATTTTAAGTCCGTTTTTGGTTATTTTAGCTTGTTTTTAAAGGTAAAAGGTATGTGTAATTAAACACATACCAGACCCAGTTCCCTATAACCTTTGCTCTGATACCATCTTGTAACACCCCCAAAATCAGGTAGCAGTGGAATAGTAACAATGAGGTACTACGTCAAAGTACAACAATTAAGATATAGGAAACGACCATAAATGAACGTTTAAGACAAGATTTCATTCGATGCCATAGCAAAATATCAGAGTTTATACATTAGGTCCCATATGTTTTAAAAGAGTAATAAACATTTCAAGTACATATTTAATTAAACAAAAGCTTCATAATAACCAAAAGATGACTTAATTTTTTAAAGATAAAAGTTGCATTGAATATAGATAAAACACAGAATCCGTCTTCATTGATATCCGCCATGGCTCCCCTCCAATCTTCATACCCTAGGACCTGAAATTACATGCTAAAAGTCAACACAAAGGTTGAGTGAAATCATAGGTTTATCGGTAAAAAGGGTGGACCACAAGATCGAAGTAATAGTAGACTCTGAAACACATTCAGTAGTCCAAAACGTTTATTATTGCACTAAGCTCATGACCCCGAAGCCTTAACTAGATTTGTGCCCCAATCAGAATATAGGATGCTTGCCAACAACCTAACACCTCTCAATGTTAAATGCACCTTGATCAAACTAGTGACCCAAGGAAAGGTGGGGATTATCAGTCCCGATAGATCTATCCATAACACTCGCGCTTACTACAATAGCAATTAACGGTTCATGATAAATAGGGACTTCACGGCAATAAGGTAACTTAGGCATTAATAATCAGGCAGTAATCTGGATAGCATACACTTTGTAAACACTTTGAAAACACTTAGAAAAACACTTGTGTCCAATAGTAAAACAAGCAATGTAATTCACCCCGTAGATTTTGTAAAACAATCACGTAGTAAAAAGGGGGCTATGAACTCACCTCGAGTGAATGGTAATCAACAAGTATTCACAATAGAAAAATGCGTCACGAAGGAATCCGAAGGCAACCTAATCCAATATAGGTCGTATAAGTACTAAACACTTTGATTATTTATAGGTCGTATAGCTCATCATACTATCGTTCGGGCTATCATAATTAAGAGGTCATGTAGTGACGTATGAGGAGCTAGGACACTTTAAATCGTAAATCCAACAACTCGTCGATACGCCACCCCGAAGAGGCCTCATTATGAAACTCCCTAGTAATATAGTACTTTGATTAACTAATACCACATATAATTCTATATAGCTACATCACCATCTAATCGTTTTAGTGAAATCATATTTATAAAGTAAAAACGTTTATAAGTATACTTTAGTAAAACTGGCGTAACTTTCTCGTTTTAAGTCCGTTTCTTTCGTTTCTTACGTCCACGCCTTCGTATTAAGACGAGTTATCAAAATATAACATTTTCAAAATTTGAGTTTTTCTGATGAATAGTGATTTTACTGTTCATAACAGTTATATATTTATTTTTATAGATTTAGTTATCGTAAATCTCGTAAATGTCGTAACTTATTCGTTTTAACTCCGTTTTTAGCGATTCTTTCGAGAGCACGTCTTGTATTTATAAGTTTTATCGATTTATTAATTTTTAAAAAATTAAGTTTTCTGTGGTGATAATAGTATACTTTTATAATAATAGTTTTTCATAAAATTATATATTTAACGTAATCTTGAAAATCTAGTTATCTTTTTCGGTATAAATCAGTTTTCGAGTTTCTTATCTATTTGGAATAGGGGTAGCATGGTCCAAGAACCGGACAGATCCGGCCAAGACCGGGACCGACCGAGGACCGAACTTGGTCAAAAACGCCGGACGAGTACGGACAGAAATGGTAAGGTTCGGTCCGATTCGGTCCGGTCTGGGTCGGTCTTCGGTCGGTCGGTCCTACACGGCGTCATCTTCGGGTTTTTGGTAAGCCTGGACCGGACCGGGGGGACCGGGACCGTGACCAGTGACCGTATACTAACAAAAAACCCCTGGAACGGAGTACGGACGCGGTCCGGTCGGTAGGTCAGATCCGGTCGGTCGGTTCGGTCGGTCCTTTCCCCGGTCCAGGAGCCGTCTACCGGTCCATATATGCTCACCCCTATTTTGGAATCGTCATGAGACGTACTATTTTTATAAAATATAAAATCCATGTCCAAAAATTCGGACCAAAACAGCCCCTTATATATCTTTTGAGTTTATTTGTATAACTTTGTTTTTATATACTTTTTAACTACATAAATTACCACAAGTTTTCCAAGACTTATTATATACTTGTCTTACATATTATAAAGTTCATGATCCATATTTATATCCATATAACATGTGTACAAGTTCATAAAATCATGTTTACAAGAAAAAATCCACTTTTACAAGTTAAACATATCCTAAGTGGTGATTTACTATATAGAACTCATATATGCATAAAATGATGAATGTAAAGACATTAAGAGTTTTAGATGACCTTAGAGTGATGTAATATGGTGACCAACACAATCTAAACCCTTGTTTAGATTACAAACTAAAGCTTGCACAATCAAAGAAACCCTAAACTTAATTTAAGCCTTAAGAATGCCTAACCAAGCCTTCAAACTTCCATGGTATGCGTTAGATATGATGTGTGAATGTATGTAAAGGTGTTAATAAAAGATTGTATGAATTGTTCTTGTAGATCTTTTTGGGACGTGGGGTTTTACAAGGAAATGAGGAATATGGTTTTGATTTTTTTTTGTAAGAGAAAGACTTGTGTGTTTATTTCTTGTAAAGTGCAAGTAACATGTGTGATATAAGGCTAGATAATGCAAGTAAATAAACAAAGACCAAGACTTATGATCTTATGGGGAGGGGGCGGCATTATTAGCATGAAATGGGGAAGACTAGTTAGTCCTTTACTAACTCTTGTAAGTGTACATCTATTGACCATTTAATACTTATGTTTCTTTGTCATGTAAAAGTAGGGATCATCCCCATGAATTAAGGATGACATGGAAAATCAACATCTAGTTCATTTTGATAGAAATTGAAAGTATACTTGAAATATTGAAAGTATAAAGTGTAGATAATGTAAGTTGTAGTAACTATTTAAAGTATATACTTGAAATTTGTAAGGTCTTGCTTATTTCTTTTAAAGTGGGGCGTCCCATTGTATAAGTGTGGGTAAAGTTTTATAAACCCTGATCATTATAAATAAAAATGGTTATTTGTTGAAGCGTAGATAAATTTTGATGGTTCCGGGTATGCCTAAATGTATTTAATTGTGAAACGTAATTATTTTACGTAACCAATAAAAATAAAATATAAAAAGTTGATTATTACTTTCGTAAAAAATAATATATTGCTCGTTTGACGAAAACTTTAATTCGTTTGGTGTCCGTTTATGCTAATTGATAATTTATAGCTTACGCGATTTAACTTAACTATTAAAATTAAAAGTAAACGCGTACGAGCAAAAAAATAATTAGTGAAATATATGACGTCGTAAATGACCTGAAAATACGAAATGTTACATATTATATCTACATGGTTTGATGATGAAAGCGGGGTTCTTAGATTCGAGAGGAGGAGGTGTAAAGAAGAAAAAGAAGAAAGACGATGCTTCTGCTATGGAGTCTAATGAATCACAGTTGGATGCTACTGTCTATGATGCAACTGCTAGGTTCGTTAAGAACCCTAGCTCGATTAATGTTATAGTTAACGATGGTCTGAACAAGGTTAATGACAAGGGCTTTAACTCTACTAGTGAAAGGAGTATTCCTGCGTCATTGTGGACTGAAGCTACTTGTTATAGGAGTAACTTTACTTCCCATAGGAGTAACTTTACTTCTAATTTGACTAACCCTACTGATGTAACTTCGACTAACCCTGTTGATGTAACTGAGACTGTTAAGTAGAGTACAACCCAAGATGTTAATGTTACGACTAGTACTAGTTTGGATTCTAATTTTCTATCGTTGAGTGAAGTTGTTAGTACAATAGCTAATAAGGATGGAGGTTTGATAGAGGGAAATACAGTTACTATTGGATCTGCTAGTCAATCTGCCGAGGTTATTGCTGCTCCTAATGGTATACCTGTTACACCTACTACTCCTGTTAATGTTGGTACTCCTATGAGGTTGGTCATGAATCTATTGTGAAGGAAATTCTTGCATCTTATGTTAATAAGTTTAGTCCTATGTCCTTGACTAAGTCTAATCTTCAGAAGCTTGATGCTAATGTGCCTAATGGAGTTGGTTATGATGTCTGGTTACCTTTGGCTTCAGTTCATAAGGTAAATGATAGAATGAAAAATTCACTTTACGGTTATTTTATTAGTAAAAGTCTTGATTTTCCTTTTGTAGAATTGTTTGTTCAAAACAATTAAAAAATGTATGGCTTAGAGAAAGTAACGTTAGTGAAAGGTTTTTTCTTCTTTAAGTTTTCATCTACTGAGGGTGTTGATACGGTGCTTAGAGATTGTTCATGGATGATTCGTGGAGTCCATATATTTTTAAATAAATGGTCTCCCTTTGTTAGCCTTCTTAAAGAAAAATTGTCTTGAGTTCCCGTTTGGGTAAAGTTTCATGATGTCTAGATGGTTGCATATACACAGGATGGGTTAGGCTTGATTGCCATAAAAATCG
The DNA here is from genome assembly GCA_026074375.1 of Tanacetum coccineum. Taxonomy (NCBI): domain Eukaryota; kingdom Viridiplantae; phylum Streptophyta; class Magnoliopsida; order Asterales; family Asteraceae; genus Tanacetum; species Tanacetum coccineum. Next base: position 24,352 of record BQNB010017910.1, read on the forward strand.
GTACCCCAATGATGCTAGACTCATATACGAGTTTCATGTGCCTGGAATCATGAGGTAGGAGTAGTTATTCAAGAATTTTAATTGAAATTGATGCGTGTAATGGTTTTAGTGATAATCTGGTTATGGCTGTTCCTAATATTGAAGGACCTAGATATTCAAAAGAAACCATTCGTGTTGAACACGAGTGGGTGTAACACCCCCAAAATGGGTCGCAGCGGAAAGTATGTCTGGAAGCGTTACTTAATAATACCACTACACAAGATATGAGAGAACGACCTCTAAATGTGTCATTTGAAAAGTAATCTTGTATTGTTTAGACTCCAATGCACATCAAGTAAGCCAAACATCTAATTCACCTGAGACAACATGCTTAAAAGTGTCAACATAAACTTGGTGAGTTCATAGATTTTTGTAAATGTAAATGTAAATCACAAAAACTATATATACAAATTTATTGTGTTACAAGTCCCGCCCATACAAGACTTGCAACGCATAAACTCAAATATATAGGTTTTCTTAAAATGCGTGTAATCATGAACCACACAAAATGCGTTTATTAAAATGTTGGAATCAAAGATTTGTATAAAAGTTGGACCGCAATTGATTAAAGAGTATGATAATTGTAATGAACACAATATCATAAAATGTTTCAAGTATGTATTGTAATGAGCACAATATCACAAAATATTTCAAGTATGTATTGTAAGGAGTGATTACGATTACTCTAAGTTCATGAAACTGAGGCGTAGACTTAAAAATATGCCACTTTATTCAAGGCACAATAAGAGTTCCAGTGTAGTTGTTGGCCCTGTAGACACCAAGCTAGTCGTGCTTCGATATGGTATAAGTTTGTTAGTTTGATCTCGGACTAGTGAGAGCTACTCACCTGAATGGGGATTGTCAATCCCCAAATAGATCTATTTTATAAAAATCGAGTTTACCCTTCGAGTAATTAACAGTTCAATCCACTTAAGCTAATCCGTAATCATTCGAGTAAAAGTAAAGTTGTTGCGTCCATAAGTAAAAACAAGTATTGTATCTCACCGTGAGATATGAAAATGAGTTTGTAATCAATCATGTAATGAGTTTGTAAACGTTTATGTATCTGAGTATATAAATGAGTTACGAAATCAAGTATGTAAAAGTATGTAGAAGAGTATGTAAAAGAGATTGTAAATGGATATGTAAACAAGTTGTAACGAACATGTATTCTCCCCCGAGAATTTTAAAGCAAATGTAAAACAAGTCAAAGAGGGGCTATAAACTCACCTCTAGTGAATGTGTTGATTATATAAATCAAGTAAGGGAAATGTCTCGAGAAATCCAAATGAAACCTAATTAATTATAAGTTGTATTAGTAATGTATTTAATATAAATACAACATCGTAAGTTATAGAGTTACATCACCACCTACTAGTTTTTGTTTAATTTACAAAGTTGAAACAATGCTTAAGTTACGCTTGTTAATTAAATGTCCAAGTATTCCTATCCGTAAGGAAAATATTATTGTTGTCCAATAATTGATTATTTGTTAATAAAACTCGATTTAGGATTGCATTGTTTATATAATGGTATTATATAAATGGTTTAATTGTTTTATAAAATAATATTTATAAAGTTAAAAACGTATATAAATGTTATATAAATGATACGACAATATTCCTTAAGGTTTTTTTAGCCCAAACGGACCCGAAAACACTCGTAAACTATTTTTTATATTTTTAACAGCTTGTTATATTTTTATAAAAATACAAAAAATTGTTTATAAAAATTAATTGGTTTTTGTAATTTCTATTTATCCAAAATCTTTAAAAACTAATAACTCACTCGTTTTAATTCCGTTTTTAGAGTTTCTTATATGCATGGTTTCCTATTAAAATGATCTATCGTAATAAAATATTTATAAAATTTTATCAGATCTAAAACAGTGCCAGTTTTTATAAAACTATTTTTATAAAAACACTTTTATATATTTAATTATCGTAATCTCGTAAAATTCATAACTCCTTCGTTATAGCTCGGTTTTTCAAGTTCTTTATATGCACGGAAACCTCATAATATCTACTATTTATCTTAGTGAGTTTTACATTTTATAAAAATTCGAATCTAAACAGAATTATTAAAACAGTTTGCTTATATATATATGTAATTTATAAACTAGTTTTATAAATTATTTCTTGATTAATTTGTACAAGTCCTCTAAATTATTTTGTACCACAAGACTTACATATTTTGGGTCCTCAAGATTGTGTCCATCATGCTTGTCCAAGTAAAGTGTCCTCATATTTATTTTTGTATAAACTTTAATAATAAACTTTTAACAATTTAATTTATAAATCAAATCTATAAATTAACACTTATAATAAGTATATTTTGGTGTTTTAGTATATTTCTAACATCATTTCATTACAAGAATAAATGAGTTCAAATCTAAGATCAAGCTTATTTTTTTTATAATCCATAAAAACAAACCCTAGGTGATGATTAACATAATAACAAGTATATAAAATATGTAAATGAATAATTTGAAATATTAGTGTTCAAGTAGACCTTAGAAGAGTGTAAGAAGATGGAGAACACAAAATCAAACCCTAATATGCAACCCTAATTCAAAACTGTAATCAAGAAAACCATAATTTCTTGAAAATCTTAGTTTCTCTTCTTCTTGTAAAACCTTGTATAATCAACACCCAAGCTTCCAAACCACCTTGATATACCATAGATATTATACCTAAGAACACTAGTACACTTGTATCTTTGTAAAATCAAAAACTATGAAAGTATTTTCTAGCTTATTTGAGCCGTGACTTATGTGAGTGAAAGAGAGAAAATGTTTGAAGTTATTACTCTCAAATGAGATGTGTGTGAACGGTTAACTTTATGCTTCCTATTTATAGTAGAAGTATTATGGAAACAACCTAGCTTAAATCATGTGATCAAAGGGTGGTTTAGTGGTTTAAATACATGTGCTCTCCTCCTCCCTAGGAGGAGGACAAGAGAGTGATTGGTTAAATGTAATTAGAGGTGACATTGTATAAGTATGATACTTTAAGCACATGATATAATCTTTAGTAAAAAAAGTGGTAATTATTTTGTGTTTATAAAAGTATAACCAGCCCCATGGGTGTTTATAAGTGTAAAATGATTTAACTTTTGGGTATTCGGTATAATGGTGGGTATTTGTTGAAGTATAGATAGGTATAGGTGCTTTCGAGTATGTCTAAATGTAATTTATTGCGAAACGTAAATGTTTTACGTAACCGATAAAAATAAAGTATGAAAAGTTATAAATTATCCTCATAATAATTATATAACACTTGCTTGACCTAAACTATTTGTTTGATCCCCGTTTACGTTGAATGTTAATTTTTAGTTTAAGCGATTTAACTAAATGTTGAAAATTAAAAGTGAACGCGAAAAAAGTTTAAAATAAATAGTTGAATATTTATTGACGTAAAATGACTCAAAAATACGGATTGTTATAGTCTTCCCATGTTAAAAGAATTTCGTCTCGAAATTCCGTTTGAGTTGCCTTCCGGAGTGGTGTTGATGAAGAGGTGTGGGTTCTTATCCTAATCCTCCAAATATGCGCTAACCAACTTTGTTATCTTAATGTTCTTAACTCCTTGTTTATAACCTTAAGGTTTGTTGGGTTTAAAAGACTTCAAGATATTCTTAGAGTTACTGTTGCTCAGGTATATATTAGTGTTGTAAAGCATAACTTAGTACTGCTGGTAATAGTACTGGTAGATAATGTTACTACTGCTAGTTACTACTGTTAGTATAAAGTTATTGCTGTCAGTAGAAGTTAAGACTGCTCAGAGATGAAGACAGAATATGCTAAGTAGTTACTACTATTAGTACAAAAGTTAGTACTGCTAGTATAAAAGTTACCACTGTTAGTGTAACTTAGTACTGCTAATGAAGAATGAAGAAAATATTCTAAGTAGTTAATGCTGCGTGTGCTCAGTTAGTGTTGCTGGTGTACAAAGTTACTACTATCTTCAACAAAGTTAATGCTGCTAGTTCCAGAGTTACAACTGCTGAAAGAGTTACAATTGTTGGATGGATAAAGACAAAGATTGCTTGAAGATCAAGATTGCTTACGGGATCAGAATTAGTTATTTATAGAATAGATCTTTGAGATAATCTAAATCTTTAGAATATATTGTAAATCATCTAGGATTCTTTGGTGTATAAAAGGAGGTCCTAGGGTAAGTAACAAATAGTATCAAGTACATACACAATTGTATTCATATAGCTTCAAGGTTTTGTACAACCCTAACACTGTTAAGAGTGTTCATTTAATATTGAGGCTAAAAGTTTGGTTTGATATTGATCTAGTTTGTTACTGTTTCATTGTTTATTCTTCTTAGTATCATAGACTAGATTCCGCATAGTCTTTGATATATTCAATCAAAGTTTCTACCATAGTTGTCTTGGATTTATTCAATACAACTAAGCCTTTTACAAGCTAAGCAAGATCTATTCAACTGGGATCAACAAGTGGTATCAGATCTTGTTGAGAAACTTTGAATAAGAAGAAACAACTACACATACCAGATTTATTTGTTTGTGAAAACATGGAGGCAGTATCTTCACCAATGGTTTCTGCTGCAAAACTTCCAATGCTCAATCCAGGTAAATTTGAGCTTTGGAAAATGAGGATAAAACAGTACTTTTTAATGACAGATTATGCTCTTTGGGAAGTAATAGTAAATTGAGACTCACCTCCACCAAAGAGAACTGTTGATGGTGTTAATCAAACATATCCTCCTACAACTACAGAGGAGAAGTTATCAACACTGTTGATGGCTCTTCCAAATGAACATCAACTAAAGTTTAATACCTACAAATGTGCCAAGACTCTGATGGAAGCTATAAAGAAAAGGTTTGGAGGTAATAAGGAGTCAAGAAAACTCAGAAAACACTTCTAAAGCAATAGTATGAGAATTTCAATGGATCAAGCTCAGAAGGACTTAATCAAACCTATGATAGGCTTCAAAATCTTATCAGTCAACTAGAGATTCTGAGTGAAACTATTTCTCAAGAAGATATGAATCTAAAGTTTCTAAGAAGTCTCCCATCAGAATGGAAGACTCATACCTTGATCTGGAGGAACAAACCTAATTTAGACACCTTGAGCATGGCTGACCTATACAACAATCTGAAGATTTATGAAACTGAAGTTAAAGGGTCATCAAGCTCAAACCAAAATTAACAAAATGTGGCTTTTGTGTCTTCCAATAACTCTAGCAGTTCCAATCAAGCTTATGGTTCTAACTCTGCCAATACTGATAGTATGAGTGATGTTGTGATCTATTCTTTCTTTGCAAACCAATCTAACAGTCCGCAATTAAATGATGAGGACTTATAACAGATTGATGTTGATGACTTGGAAGAGATGGATCTAAAGTGGCAGATGGCTATGTTGACCATGAGAGCCAGAAGTTTTCTAAATAAGACTGAAAGGAAGATTAATGCCAATGATTCTGAGACCATAGGGTTTAACAAATCAAAGGTGGAATGCTATAACTGTCATAAAAAAGGTCATTTTGCAAGGGAGTGCAGGGCTCCAAGGGAGAACAGGAACAGAGAACCTATAAGGAGGAATGTGATAGTGAAAAAAACTGAGATAAAAGCTTTGGTGGCTCAAGATGGACTTGGGTATGACTGGAGTGATCAGGCTGAAGAAGGACCTACAAACTTTGCACTTATGGCCTATACATCTTCAGGTTTTTCAAGTTCTTTAAGCTCAGATTCTGAGGTATCTACTTGTTCCAAAGCATGTTTAAAATCTTATGAAACTCTCAAAGAACATTATGATAATCTGATAAAAGATTTTAATAAGTCTCAATTAAATGTAGGTGCTTATAAAGCAGGTCTAGAATCTATAAAGGCTAGACTAGATGTGTATAAAAAGAATGAGGTTGTTTTTTAAGAGGACATAAATATTTTAAAACTTGATATTAAATTGAGAGATAATGCACTAAAGACCTTAGAAAAAAATTTGAAAAAGCTAAAAAGGAAAGAGATAATTTAAAACTTACCTTAGAAAAGTTTGGAAATTCATCTAAAAATCTAAGCAAACCGTTAGAGATTCAAGCAAGTGATAAGTTCAAGACTAGTGTGGGGTATGATAGTCAAGTGGTTGATAGTCAATTGTTTAATAGTCAGGAGAATGATAAGTACAAAACAAGTAAAGGGTATCATGTTGTTCCCCCTCCTTATACTAGGAACTTCATGCCCCCTAAATCTGATTTGGTACTTGCTGATGAGGATGAATATGTTTTTAGTGAGTCAGTAACTAGTATACCTGATGTTGCAACAAGTAAAGCTAAGACTAGTGAGTCAAAACCTAAGTCTGTTAGTAAACCACTTATTGAAGACTGTATATCTGACAGTGAGGATGAGAATGAGACTGAGTCTAAATCTAAATAGAGAAAATCTATTTTTGCTAAAGTAAAATTTGTTAAAACTAGTGAGCATGTGAAAAACACCTAAGGGGTCTGTTAAGAAGGTAGAGAATGATAAGCAAGCTAAATACCTTAGGAAAAATAGTCAAAGTCCTAGAGGTAACCAGAGAAACTAGAATAATTTGATGACTCGGAAATTAGGAAGTAATTTTGAGTTTAAAAATAAAGCTTGTTATGAATGTGGCAGTTTTAATCATTTGATCAAAGATTGTGATTTCTATGAAAAGGAAATGGTGAAAAATACTGTAAGAAACAATGCTAGAAGGGTGAATCACCAAAATTCTCAAAGAATGACTCACCCTCATCCAAAAGGAAATTTTATTCCAAAAGCAGTCTTAATGAAATCTGGCCTTAAAACACTTAATATTGCTAGGCAAAACTCTTCAAGAGCAGCAGTATCAGTTAATACTGCCAGACCAATTAATACTGCTTACCCAAGACCAACATTGAATAGTGCAAGGACAGCATCAAATGTTTTTAATAGAGCACATTCACATGTTAGAAGGCCCTTTAACAAGTCTACAACAAATAAGAACAGTAATTTAAATGAAAAAGTTAATACTGTTAAGGGAAAATGTTACTACAGCTCGGCCAAAATCAGTAGTAAGTGATAAAAAAGGAAATGAGGCTAATGTTATTAAGGCCTCAGCATGTTAGGTTTAGAGACCAAAGCAAAAAGTTTTAGATCATGTCTCCAGACATAATGGTGTATCAATGAACTTTAAAAGATTTGACTATTTTGATGCACAAGGCAGATCCAAGTCTGTAATGGCTTGGGTCCCTAAGAGAGCCTAATTCTCTTACTTTTGTGCAGGGCAATCCACAGCTAGAATTGTAGGAAAAAGAAGTAATTGACATTGGATGCTCTAGGCACATGATTGGAAACAAGTCCTACCTCTCAGATTATAAAGAAATTAATGGTGGATTTGTTGCCTTTGGAGGAGATCCCAAAGGAGGTAGAATATCTGGTAAAGGTAAAATCTGTACAGGTAAATTAGATTTTAAAGATGTGAACTTTGTTAAGGAGCTTAAGTTTAACCTTTTCAGTATCTCACAAATGTGTGACAAGAAAAACAGTGTTCTTTTTACAGACACTGAATGTGTTGTTTTGTCTCCTGACTTTAAGTTACTTGATGAAAATCATGTCTTGCTTAGAGTTCCTAGAAAAGATGACATGTACAGTGTTGATTTAAAGAATATTGTCCCTTCAGGAGGTCTAACTTGTCTCTTTGCAAAGGCCATATTAGATTAATCTAATATTTGGCATAGGAGGCTTGGGCATATAAATTTTCAAAGCTATGAACAAACTAGTGAGGGGAAACCTTGTAAGAGGTTTACCTTTAAAGATTTTTGAAAATAATCATACATGTGTTGCTTGTCAGAAAGGAAAGCAACATAAAGCCTCTTGTAAGACCAAGACTGAAAACTCAATCAGCCAACCTTTACAAATGTTGTATATGGATTTATTTGGCCCAACGTTTGTAAAAAGCCTAATGAAAAAGATGTACTGCCTAGTTGTCACAGATGACTATAGTAGATTTAGTTGGGTTTTCTTCTTAGCCACTAAGGATGAAACTAGTGAAATCCTTAAAACATTTATAACTGGCATAGAAAATCTAATAGACCTTAAGGTAAAAGTGATTAGATGTGACAATGCGACTGAATTCAAGAATAAGGTCATGAATCAATTCTGTGATATAAAGGGTATTAAGAGGAAATTTAGTGTTGCCAGGACTCCGTAACAAAATGGAGTAGCAGAAGGGAAAAATAGGACACTAATAGAAACTGCTAGGACTATGTTAGCTGATTCAAAATTGCCAACAACTTTTTGGACTGAAGCAGTTAATACTACTTGTTATGTTCAAAATAGGGTATTAGTTATCAAGCCTCACAACAAGACCCCTTATGAACTTTTTCTAGGTAGAAAACCCGCCTTAAGCTGTATGAGACCATTTGGGTGTCCTGTTACTATTCTTAATACATTGGATCACCTAGGTAAGTTTGATGGAAAGGATGATGAAGGGTTCTTTGTAGGATACTCTACCAATAGCAAAGCATTCAGGGTATTCAACAGTAGAACTAGAATAGTAGAAGAGAACTTGCATGTCATGTTTAGTGAAGAAACACCTAATATTACAGGAAATGGACCTAATTGGCTTTTTGATATAGATGCTTTAACAAAATATATGAATTATAAGCCAGTTGTTGCAGGGAATCAAACTAATGGTAATGCAGGTACCAAAGAAAACATTGATGCAGGTCAAGCTGGGAAAAAGATAGTATCTAGTCAAGAGTATATACTACTACCATTGTTGACATCTGATCAATCACTTTCTAAAGGTTCAAAGGATTCTCCTGATGACGGATTCAAACCATCAGGGGAGGAGGAAAAGAAGGATTCTAAACATCCAGGAAATAAAGATAGTGAGGTTCTAAGTACAAAGGAGCCAAGAATTAATCAAGAAAAGGATGCAAATGTCAATAGTACTAACAACATTAATATTGCTAGTGATGGAACCAGCATTAACAATGTTAATACTATTAGTTTAACTGTTAATGGTGTTGGCTTAGAGGATAATGCTGCTCATGAGAATATAGTCTATGGATGTGATGATGATCCAAATATGCCTAATTTGGAAGAAATTGCCTATTCAGATGATGATGAAGATGTTGGCGTAGAGGCTGACATGAACAATTTGGCTATAACTTTTCCTGTCAGTTCTATTCCAACTATCAAACTTCACAAGGATCATCCACTTGAACAAATCATTAGAGATATACATTCAACACCTCAAACCAGAAGAATCACAAAGAGTGTGACTGAACATGGTATGTTTAGTTTAGTGCAACAAAGAATCAACCATAAAGACTTTTAGAATTGTCTGTTTGCATGTTTCTTATCACAAGTAGAGCCCAAAAAGGTAATCTAAGCATTACAAGATCCAAGCTGGATAGAAGCTATGCAAGAAGAGCTTTTGCAGTTCAAATTACAACAGGTTTGGACTTTGATGGATTTACCAAATGACAAAAGAGCTATTGGTACTAAATGGGTGTACAGGAATAAGAAAGATGAAAGAGGCATTGTAACCAGGAACAAGGCTAGGTTGGTTGCTTAGGGATACACTCAAGAAGAGGGAATTAATTATGATGAGGTTTTTGCTCCAGTTGCTAGGATTGAAGAAATTAGGTTGTTCTTAGCCTATGCTTCATTCAAAGACTTTGTTATGTATCAGATGGATGTGAATAGTGCATTTCTATATGGCAAGATTGAAGAGGAAGTTTATGTCTGTCAACCTTTAGGATTTGAAGATCCAGAGTTTCCTGACAAAGTTTATAAGGTAGAAAAGGCATTATATGGTCTACATCAAGCTCCTTGAGCTTGGTATGAGACTCTATCTACTTATTTATTAGAAAATAGATTTTAGAGAGGCCAGATAGATAAGAATTTGTTCATTAAAAGAGTCAAAGGTGATATTCTACTAGTTCAAGTATATGTAGATGATATCATTTTTGGATCTACTAAGAAGGGTTTATGCACTGAGTATGAGAAATTAATGCACAAGAAGTTCTAGATGAGTTCTATAGGTAAGCTTACTTTCTTCTTAGGACTGCAAGGGACTCAGAAATATGATGGGATTTTCATCAGTCAAGACAAGTATGTGGATGAAATTTTTAAGAAGTTTGGTTTTTCAACTGTGAAGACAGCAAGTACTCCTATGGAGACTTTAAAGCCATTGCTCAAAGATGCAGAAGCTGAAGATGTTGATGTTCACTTATATAGATCAATGATTGGATCATTGATGTATCTAACAGCTTCTAGGCCTGATATAATGTTTGTTGTATGTGCTTGTGCAAGATTTCAAGTCACACCTAAAGTTTCACATCTTCATGCTGTGAAAATAATCTTTAGATATTTTAAAGGTCAACCTAAATTGGGCCTTTAGTATCCTAAGGACTCACCATTTGACTTGGAAGCTTATACTGATAGTGACTATGCTGGTGCAAGTTTAGACAGGAAATCCACAACAGGAGGTTGTCAATTTCTTGGGAGGAGATTGATCTCATGGCAATGTAAGAACAAACTATAGTTGACAACTCTACTACAGAAGCAAAATATGTAGCTGCATCTAGTTGTTGTGGACAGATGTTATGGATTCAAAATCAAATGCTAGATTATGGATACAATTTCATGAATACCAAAATTTTCATTGACAATGAAAGCACCATCTGCATTGTTAAGAATCCAGTGTTTCACTCAAAGACTAAGCACATTAAGATTAGACATCACTTCATCAGGGATTCATATGAGAAGAGATTAATCCAAGTGATCAAGATTCACATTGATTACAATGTTGCTGATTTACTCACAAATACATTTGATGTTAGCAGATTTTAATATCTGATTGCAAGTATTGGAATGATTAACCTCTAAAGTATTAATTGAGGGGAGGTTAATTATGAAGTCTTGATTAATGAAAGGATGTTTGGAATGGAATGGAACAGTAGCTAAGGATGACATTTAAGTTAGTGTTGTTAGAGTTAGTTACTATTGGTAAGTATACTTAATGCTGCTAGTTGCATTTAATACTGTTGGCAAAATTAAAAATGTTGAACCAATCAAGCAGAAGTGGGTGAAGGGTCAGGAAATCCCACTGAACCCCAACACACATCCACAACTATCTCACTATTTAATCTTGAACCAATCCCTGTTCCATCATTATCTTAACCTAAAAAGACTCAAAAATCTAGGAAAGCCAAAAGGCCCACTGAGATATCTTAGTCTAGTGGACCTATTCCCTTTGTATCAGATAAAATTGTCATTAAGGAGTGGGAAGACAGAATGGAAAGGGTTGCCACTACTGCTTCTAGCTTAGAAGCAGAGCAGGACAGTGATAACATAAGTAGGACCCAATCCATGGCAACACTTAATGAGTCTCTTTCTTAGGGAACTAGTTCAGATAGTGGTCCTAGGTGCCAAGATACCATATTAGGGGGTGCAGAAGCTCAAATTAGGATTGAGGCTGCATCTAAATAGTCCAATGATCTACCTCTCTCAAGAGTTAACACACTTAGAAGTGGGAACGACAGCATGAAACTAAAGGAATTAATGGAATTTTGTACCAAACTGTCTGTTAGGGCTCTTGATTTATGATATAAAAACAAATAGAGTGAATTGGTAAGAAAAAGAAATAAGAGATATAGTGAGCTGAAAAAAATAGAAAGAGAGTTGTGTGATATAAAAACAGATAGAGTGAATTGGTGAGAAAAAGAAATGAGAGATATAGTGAGATCAAAAACAGAAAGAGAGCTTATGAGAGTCAAAATCCATAATGGAAATGCTTTTTGGAATAAAATTGGAGTTAATGTTAGTATATCAAAGTTAATGTTGCTAAGCTTAAACTTACTGCTGCCAGTACTAGTTTATGCTGCTAGGCATTCACTTACTGCTGTTAGGCATAAGTTAATGCTGCTAGTCATAACTTCCTACTGCTGGTTAGTTAATACTGTTAGGCTTAACTTAATGCTGCTAGTTTAAGTTAATGTTGTTTAGGGTGATTTCATAAATACTTCGATTAAGGGTTTTAATCACTCATTTGATTGATTTTACACTTTGATATACTCTCTAATCATAAACCCTAACTCAATTTTATCTTTAATAATCAAAACCCATCACAATGTCGACCCTAAAGTTTGCTGAAACTCACAATTTGGTTGCATTTTTAGAGAAACCCGAAGAAAGTAATAGGTTTGAAGGCATTGTTGATTTTCTAAATACAAGTTCTATCAAATATGCGTTAACGGTTAATCCTACAGTATATGAATCATGCATTAAACAATTCTGGGCATCTGCTAAGGCTAAGATAGTTAATGGTGAACATCAAATACAAGCCCTAGTAGATAAGAAGAAGGTGATCATCACTGAGAAGAGTGTAAGAAGTGATCTTATGTTAGAAGATGCTAAAGGAACAGAATGTCTGCCAAATGATATAATTTTTGAACAGCTGACACTCATGGGGTATGAAAATCTTACACAAAATCTTGCATTCTATAAAGCTTATTTTTCATCCTAATGGAAATTTCTTATCCATGTAATTCTACAATGCCTTAGTGCTAAGACTACAGCTTGGAATGAATTTAGTAACACTATGGCATCTGCTATAATCTGTCTTGCTACAAACCAAAATTTTAACTTTTCCAAGTATATTTTTGATAATATGATGAAGAACTTAGAGGGTGGGGTTAAATTTCTTATGTATCCAAGGTTTGTGCAAGTGTTCCTGGACAAACAAATTGAAGGAATGTCCAAACATAAAGGGATTTATGTTACACCTTCCTATACAAAGAAGATTTTTGCTAATATGAAGAGGGAAGGAAAAGGTTTCTCTAGGAGAATCACCCCTCTATTACAAACTATGATGGTTCAAGCTCTAGAAGACATACGTGAAGATTCAGCTGCTCCTACTGATTCAAGATTCTCATTCCCACACCCATTAATACTCAACAAGCATCATCGTAAGCCCCTCAAAAGAAGCGCCATAAGAAAACAGAGGAAGGACAATGGTCCTACAGAGCCTATCCCTGATGAGCCTACTAATGAGGAACATGTATCTACCCCTTCCTATGATCCATCTCAAAGTGGCGAGGATAGAACTGCAACTGACCGAATTAATGAGTTTATGTACTATCTACAAGAGAAGGTTTCTTGATTTGGAGAAAGCAAAGACTCTCAAGAAAAGGAGATAGCAAGTTTTAAAAGAAGAGAGTCAAACAGTAAGAAAAGAAGAAAGAAATCAAGAACTACTGGCTTCAAGAGATAAGGAAGGTTGGTTCAGCTAGCAGGGTAGAATCCTCTAATAATGTCAGTTTGGGTGCTTAGGAAGATGCATCCAAATAGGGAAGGAAAATAGTTGATCTTGATGATGATGATAAGGTGACCTTGATTGATGAGACTCAAGAAAGAAATGATGAAGAGATGTTGTTTGATGTATAAGATGATTTACAAGGTGAAGAAGTTGTTGCTGAAAAAGAAGTTGCTGAAAAGGAAGTTAGTGCTACTGATCCTGTTACTACTGTTGGTGAAGTAGTTACTACTGCTAATGTTGAAGTTACTACTGCTAGTGCTCCAACAACAACTATTGATGAGTTGACTCTGGCTCACAACTCTAATAAAGATCAAAGCAGCTAAACCCAAAGCTGTTACAACTGCTGCTACAACAACTACAACTACAAGACCCAAGGCTAGAGGGGTTGTAGTTCAAGAGCCAAGTGAATTCAAATCAACATCATCACCTTCGCAAGCATCACAACTTCCACAAGCAAAAGACAAAGGCAAGGCAAAAATGGTTGATCTTGAAAAGCCATCAAAGAAGAAAGATCAAATTGCACTTGATAAAGAAGTTGCTAGAAATCTTAAAGCCCAACTACAAGCTGAATTAGAAGAAGAAGAGAGGCTTGCAAGACAAAAGGAATAAGAAGCCACCATAGCCTTAATTGAATCATGTGATAACACACAAGCAATGATAGAGGCTGATAGGTTGCTGGCAGAAAGACTGCAAATAAGAGAGCAAGAGGAATTGACAGATGAAGAGAAGGCAAGATTGTTTGTTGAACTCTTGGAAAAGAGAAAGAAACATTTTGCAGCATTAAGAGCTCAAGATAAAAGGAGCAAGCCACCAACTAAGGCACAAAAGAGAAATACAATGTCTACCTATATGAAAAACATATTTGGATACAAACATAATCAGTTGAAGAGCAAAAGTTATGATGAGATCCAGGAGATGTTTGATAAAGAGATGAAAAGGGTAAACCCTTTTGTAGATATGAATGCAGAGTTGGTGAAAGGCAGTAAGACAAAAGTAGAAGGCAGTTCTAAAAGAGCAGGAGATGAGCTTGAATCTGATAAATCAAAGAAACAGAAGATAGATGAGCATGTAGAAGCTAAAAAAGATGATGATCAAGAGGAGGCAGAGATGAAAAAGCATATTGAGATAGTTAAAGTTGATGAGGTAGCAATTGATGCTATACCTCTAGCCACCAAACCTCCAATGAATGTTGAATACAAGATTGTTAAAGAAGGAAAGTTTGGATACTATCAATTGATAAGAGCTGATGGAAGTTCAAAAAGATACTTATCAATGATTAAGATGCTTTAGAATATAGATAGAGAAGACTTAGAGACCTTCTGGAAGTTGGTTAAAGCTAAACATGGGAATACAAGGCCCGAGGAGGATTATAAAATAGTGTTATGGGGTGATCTGAAAGTAATGTTTGAACCTGACATAAAAAGTAAAGTATGGAGAAATCTACAAGGATACAAAGTGACTATTTGGAAGCTGTTTGATACCTGTAGAGTGCACTTTATGAGATTTAAAAATCTACATATCTTTATGTTGGTTGAGAAAAGATATCCCCTTACACCAATAACAATCTCAAACATGCTGAACAAGAAGCTTCAAGCTGACCATTAGAAAGAGATGTGTTATCAACTACTCAAGCTCATGAAAAAGCAGGAAAAAGGTCAATGAAGTGTTTGAATGCATCCTCCTGGTGATGGTGAAGACTTTTAATGAAGAAACTTAAGATTTAGGTAAAGAACATCAAGTTTAGGGGAGGATTGTTAGGTTTAAAAGTCTTCAAGATATTCTTAGAGTTACTGCTGCTCAGGTATACATTAGTGTTGTAAAGCATAACTTAGTACTGCTGGTAATACTAATGAAAATTATACTAAGTAGTTAGTATTTGTAGTATAATGTTACCACTGCTAGTTACTACTGTTAGTATAAAGTTACTGCTGTTAGTAGAAGTTAAGACTGCTCAGAGATGAAGACATAATATGCTAAGTAGTTACTACTGTTAGTACAAAAGTTAGTACTGCTAGTATAAAAGTTACCACTGTTAGTGTAACTTAGTACTGTTAGAGTAAACTTAGTACTGCTAATGAAGAATAAAAAAAATATTCTAAGTAGTTAATGCTGCTTGTGCTCAGTTAGTGTTGCTGGTGTACAAAGTTACTACTATCTTCAACAAAGTTAATGCTGCTAGTTCCAGAGTTACAACTGCTGAAAGAGTTACAACTGCTGGATGGATAAAGACAAAGATTGCTTGAAGATCAAGATTGCTTACGGGATAAGAATTAGTTATTTATAGAATAGATCTTTAAGATAATCTAAATCTTTAGAATATATTGTAAATCATCTAGGACTCTTTGGTGTATAAAAGGAGGTCCTAGGGTAAGTATCAAATTGTATCAAGTACACACATCTTTGATATTCGTAGCTTCAAGGTTTTGTACAACCCTAACACTATTAAGAGTGTTCGTTTAATATTGAGGCTGAAAGTTTGGTTTGATATTGATCTTGTTTGTTACTGTTTCATTGTTTATTCTTCTTAGTATCATAGACTAGATTCCGCATAGTCTTTGATATATTTAATCAAAGTTCCTACCATAGTTGTCTTGGATTTATTCAATACAACTAAGCCTTTTACAAGCTAAGCAAGATCTATTTAAATGGGATCAACAAGGCTTTTAGGGTTTGGTGTAAGATGATGTCGACTTCCTATAGTAAGGTGACATAAAGGTCTACCTAGTTGCTGTGGTTACTAATTTGATTTCCCGTAGTAAACATGTTTTATGGGTACGCACACAAAACTTTGCTTTTCAATGAAGTAAGTAGAAAATGGATTATTGACAAAAGTTTCATGGTGACTACTCTCAGCATGGCATGGTCCTTCCTGAATTATACATAGGTGATCATGCTATGTATATTTGAGGGATAACGATGCGATGCTCATTTTCGTCAATTACTTACGTGTTATGTATAAAGAAGTATCAAAAAGTTTTATAAGACAACAAAGAGATTCACAAGGTGGATGTAAGGTTGATCATAGGATGACAATAAAATGGTTTATGAAAAATCGTATGATGATTTACAAGACAATAGCTAAATGACTCATGGGGTGATAGTAAAATAATTTATGTGATGAAAAATAGTTTCATAAGGTAAGAACAAGATGATTCATAAGGTGATAGTAACGTAGATTTTTGAGATGATTGCAAAATAGTATATAAGATGTCAAGAAGGTAATTCATAAGGAATTCGTGAAATGATTGTAAGTAGTTTATAAAATGTTGTTTATTAAACGATGGTAAACTAGTCTGTCGACGCTAGTAAAATGGTTTATAAAATGATAGTTTATCAATCGATAGTAAGGTAGTTCATTAATGACATCGACTTTATTTATGAGATGGTACTAAAATTATTTATGAGGTGGTATCAAAATAGTTTTCGAAGGATTCACGTGATAGTTCATAATGTAATAGTAAGGAGTTTATGATGTGGTAACAAATTGTTTGTGAATTGATACAAAATAGTTTGTAAATTGACCATGGAAACAGTTTACGGAAGACAACAAAATAGTTCATTATGTGGTAGTGAAATGGTTTATAAAGTAGTTGTAAAAATATTTAAGGAACCATAGTGGTTTTAAGGAATGGCTTGAATGAATAAGTAGAGAGTTAAAGTAAAATCGACAAAGTTTTCACGAGACCTGATGACATCAAATAACATCACTTTTATAGCATCATTTATCCCATGAAAATAACCCATTTTATATAATTATTGAAAATAATTGTTACTTAATCGTTTGTATTTGAGAATTGCAGTAATTATGGAGTACTTGGTGAAAGTTAACTAAAAGGCACGCATTTAGGAGCTTAAACGAAGATATTTAAAGATTATTGTTTTGACAACCAATATGCCGTATCCATTAAGGAAGATACGGTGTATCTGTGCCTGCACTTCACTAAAGACCACAAAGGAAACAAGATCAATACGCCGTATCCAGAGAACTCTATACGTCGTGTTCAAGCTATGAAAATAAAATATTCTGGAAGATATCGAACGTGGTCCCTACTCCAAGAAACCCATAATACGCCGTATCGAAGCCTTTCGATACGCCGTATCAACCTTTTTCCAGACCTTATAAATAGAAAATTCAAAAACGAGTTTTAAGTGTGCTAAATCATATTTTCGATACACAAACCATAAAAGTCGATTTTCAGAGGAGAAGAAGAGCATAAGAGGTCTTACAACGTAATCAATTCTATAGGAAACAACTTGTAATCTCCTATACTTTTGTAATCATTTAGTTTTTGGTATCATTCGTTAACTCGGTTAGTTTACCTTGACTAAATTATTACTCTTGTATTGATTATGACATTTGAAGGCTAATACCTTTAGGTATTAGCCATTATTATAAAGATCTGAATGTTTGGTTTGTTTATCTCGATTTCTTAATTTATCATTGATTGCTTATTTATGTTTATCAGTTTATACTTGTTTACGTGCTTTTGTATGCGACCTATCATTCAACTGAATCTAGTGATACAGACCAAGTAATCTAGATGTTGGGATAGCTCTCCATATAGTGATTTATACATCTAGACCAATAGGATCACAAATAACGACCTATATTTGCCCTTAGATTGTGAGCTTAGTTAGACCGGCAGGTGACCCCCCCCCCCCCCCCCCCCCCCCCCCCCCCCCCCCCACCCCCGTATAACGGGTTTGTTATTAATTAATTGGTAAAGACTGGTTGTTGGGGGGGGGGGGGGTGGGATTACTAGTGTATGAATTGCATTAACCAGTAGTGGGTTAAGTCTCTATGAGCCAGGGTTTAACAGACACACTTTGCTTTAATCCTAAGATTGATTTATAATCAGCAAATAAAGATGCTTTATGTGATCGTGTTTAATTATGAAGAATTCTACGTGTCTAGTTTAAGGGAAGATGTACGCTTAATCTGAAGAATGATATGCCGCCTCTAGATACAGTTTTCTAATTGGATTAATAATGGTTAATACAGTTTTCTTATATTTGGCTAGACCGCTCTTTTATCTTCTGTTAATTTGCTTGTGTGTGTTTTAGTGTCTTAAGTTGATTTTAGTCACCACAAAACCCGTGCCAGTCTCTCAAGCTGAAAACCTCCCTTTATCCGTTTATTTTGGATCACGTGGTTTAGCTTAGTTTTTACATAGAATAGAATTTATTTAGTTTTTGATAACCAAAATATTATAAATTTGAAAGATTGTTTCTCGCTCTTAGTGGATGAACCTACTTACTACGAAAATCCATCTGACGGGTATACTACCCCGTGAAAGTGTTTGTTGTAAACGTCGGCAAAATGTAAATTTAAAATAAATTAACACCACACAACGACACAATCAAGTTTTTGGCGCCGTTTTCGGGGAGTGAAAATTAATCTTGATTTTTATTTGATATTTTGGTTTTTAACATTAGATTAGATCTAACCCTTAGGATTAGTGTAATTTAGATTAGTTTATAATTCTGTATAATTTTGTATATTCTGTATATTTGTTTGCTTGTATATTTGCTTAGTTTAATTGTTTGTGTAAATTAATTGTTTTCTAATACACTATTCTGGTTAATAACCCGATACGGCGTATCCACTTCCATTGGATACAGCCTATCCAACTTTCTTATCTAATATAGTGTATTCATTCAAAAAGATTAATACGGCGTATTCAGATCCATTGAATACGGCGTATTGATCATCTGATATAGTAACAAAAGCCTTAAAATTCGTACTTGATTTTCGTGCCTACTTTTTTTTATCTTTTTTCAGAGCAAATCCTGCTGATATTTTTACCTTTGTTACAGATTACAATTATCAGAGCTAGTTAATTGAAGAAGATGCTACAAGAACTATGGCCGAACCAATTTTAAAGAAATATATGGAAAATACTCAAGCTGAATCAGATCCTACTGATCCTATTACCATCGACAATATTTTGAACTCAGCAAGGAATTTTTGATAGAATTAAAAGATAATGCATACCACAGTATGTTTGATGAAGAAGTAGTGGACCACATTGCTAAGGTTCTTGAATTACTTGATTTAATAAAAATTCCTGGTGTGGACTCTCATCGGCTACGAATGAAGGATTTTCCTCTTTCACTAGCTGATGATGCAAGACAATGGTGGATAAATAAGGGGGAAGGAAAAATTACCACTTGGGAAGAGCAAGTAGAAAAATTCTTTTGTAAATTCTATCCCGAATCCCACAACAACGAAGATGAGATGTTGGACGAAGGGGATAACTGGGGGATAGATCCACTTGAATTCATATCACGAGTAAATTCGTCATTCAAAAACCATATAAAAGTGGATGGAAGAACTAAAAAGGTACTATTCCACTCTTAGATGAATGGAAGTTGGAATAAAAGACGAATAGACAACAGCATTTTGAGCAATAAAGAATGGAAAGAATCTAACTATGGAAACCCCCTCAATACTACTACTAATTCATTCTTCAAAGCCCATGACAAACGTAACATTAAAGAAGGGAATGAGCTGAGACAAATGAAGCGTAAAGGGGACAATAAGAATGATGAGCAACCCTTTAAAAGGGTATGCGAAGCCGAGAGGTTTGAAGCTATAAAATATTCACTAGGACCTAACAAAGAATACATTGTTGTAAGAAGATGTGAATATAACACTTAGGAAAGAAACAAAGAAAGTATGTCTCAAATCTACCAAGAAATTTTTCAGAAAAAGGACAACGGATGGAAGGTGACGCACACCGAGTGAAGAAAGCTGGAAGGAAAAAGTCTAACTTAAAGACTTGCTGAAAGAAAAGTGCTTCCCTGGAGACAACCCGGATTGTTATTTATTTTTATCGAGTCTGTCTTCCCAGACATCAATACGGTGTATCCGCTCCATACCATACGGCGTATTGAATGTCTGGACGTTATCAGTCATTTATTTTCATGCACTTTAAACATTATTGTCAGTTATGTCAATACGGCGTATTCATGAACATGATACAGCGTATTCAACAGACTGACCCGTATTTAGATACTTTTTTATAGGTTTCTCGATACGGCGTATTCCAGTTTATGGATACGGCGTATTAGTCTCCTATACAGTTTATTTAGCTTATTTAATTAACTATAGATACTCGAGATAGGATTTTGCATGTTTTTCCTATATTTTGCACAGGACCTCGCTGCAAAGAAATCAACTATGTTGGTGAAGTATCTACAATCTGTAAATCTAGAAGTGTTGGAGTCTTGAAATCTCAAGACGGTTGTTCAACAAGCATCCTTGCTTATAAACTCAACTTGGAGAATCCACCAAGCAAAATATTAGGGAAGTTTCTCATTCTAATTCTTTTTAATTCCCATTTTTAATATTTTATCTATACATCAAGGACGTTGTATAATTCAAGTGGAGGGGATGGAAATTAGAATGTATACTTGTCCTACTTTTCATATAAAATTCTTAAATTATGCTCAAATTTAAAAAAAATCAAGCATACTTTTGTGAAATTACTTGTTACATAACCTGCACAAAATAACCCTTATTAGATATTGTGAGGATTTAACCTTATTCGTTTCCAAATGTTAACCTAAATTCCACAAAATCTGAGTGTGCCGGTGATGTTGTAGACTTTAGAACTTGGCTTGGTATATCTATTCGAGACCACAATAATGAGTACTATGGATTTAGATGGAGTAACTTGTTTAAATTGGTAAATTTCTAGGATTACACCCAAAAAGCCTTTATATGTTGTTTTATTAACTAACTACACTAGTTAGTTAAATCTTCGTATAAACTCTTTGTTTACTCTCATCTTAAGAGTAAGATACCCCTAGAAAAACTAATATAGTCAATCCTTTAGGAACTACATCAACTGTTTGTTTCGTTACACCTTTACACCTTAGCCTACCCTGTTAGATTAAGTCCAGTTATCAGTTGCTTAAAGTGTAAAGTATGTATTTCCCGAGTCTTGTGTCAATTTTCTATCTTAGGTACGGTTGAGAAGAAATTTGCACATTGCAAATGGGAATATATAAAGTAGTCAAAACTCATGTATTTTTACTACCAACACAATTGTTGGTACGTCTGAAGAATGAAGAATTATCAAAGGAATTATCCGGAATTATTATGATCGTAAAGATGGTGAAATTACACCGAGTTTCGTAGTTAGTATAAAAATAAAAATAAAAATAAAACGAAAAAATTAGAAAAATCGCAACAAAATAGAGGAGGAAAGTTTGGAGATAATCGTTTCGCAAAAGTTTAGACCGAAGGAATTATATGAAGGATCGATTATTCGTTGATACGTCTATAAGTCAACAATGTAAAGTTTTGTATAAAGTGGTAGATATCGCCACTTGCCTTGTAAAAGTATGTAAAGTATGGGATGATTGGGAAGTTGACCGTTACGGAAACGCCAACTTTGGTTGTTGTTTTTGATCTATGATCAAGACGTGTGTAAATAGTTGTGTCTTTTTCATGGTAACGGTCGGGAAAAAGTGTCTAGCAATTTGTATCTTGGACTTAGTCTATTTGTTTCGTAATTTTTATTTAACAATAATTTATTTCCCTTTCCTAATCATTAACCATGGGTTTTACGCGAATGAGGATGTGATCGAACATGCATGTCTATTCCATCGTTACGGCCATGTATGCATGATTCAGCTGCCTTGTTGGTTTATTACTATTGGTGAAAGTTAGAAGATCCCTACACTATATCATTCTTCATCCTAACCCTTGGTTAAACTCGAATGAGGATGTGATCGAACACACATGTCTATTCCGTCGTTACGGCCATGTATGTGTGCTTCAGCTGCCTTGTTGGTGTACTACTTTTGGTGAAAGATTGTAGAATGATCAACCCTAAGCCTTATAATAAAAACCCATTTTACCTTTATAAACTTGTTACTCCTTAGCTCTAGTGGTGGAGATGTGTATCCTTACCAAGCCTATGATAGAATACTCGTCACGACCGAGAAATTGAGCGAATTAGTTACATGTTACCACATAGATTAATTGAGCGAATTGAGTGTTTTCATCTTCCTATTTCGTGAGGTGTTATGGTTGTGTACTTGTAATTGATCAAATAAATGCTTAACGGAAAAATCCTTAGGGATACATTTTTATAAACTTCTAAAGGCTACTTGAGGACAAGTAGGATTCAAGTGGGGGGATATTTGATAACATCAAATAACGTCACTTTTAAAGCATCATTTATCCCATGAAATAACCCATTTTATATATTATTGCAAAGAATTGTTACTTAATCGTTTGTATTTGAGAATTGCAGTAATTATGGAGTACTTGGTGAAAGTTAACTAAAAGACACGCATTTTGGATCTTAAACGAAGATATTTGAAGATTACTGTTCTGACAACCAATACGCCGTATCCATCAAGGAAGATACGATGTATCTGTGCCTGCACTTCATTAAAGACCACGAAGGAAACAAGATCAATACGCCGTATCCAGAGAACCCTATACGCCGTATACAAGCTATGGAAATAAAATATTCTGGAAGATATCAAACGTGGTCCATACTCCAAGAAACCCCCAATACGCCGTATCGAAGCCTTTTGATATGATGTATCGACCTTTTTCCAGACCTTATAAATAGAAAACTCAAAACAAGTTTTAAGTGTGTTAAATCATATTTTCGATACCCAAACCGTAAAAGTCGATTTTCATAGGAGAAGAAGAGCAGAAAGGGTCTTGCAACGTAATCAATTCCATAAGAAACAACTTGTAATCTCTTATACTCTTGTAATCGTTCAGTTTTTGGTATCATTCGTTAACTCGGTTAGTTTACCTTGGCTAAATTATTAGTCTTGTATTGATTATGATGTTTGAAGGCTAATACCTTCGGGCATTAGCCATTATTATGAAGATCTGAATGTTTGGTTTGTTTATCTCGATTTATTAATTTATCGTTGATTGCTTGTTTATGTTTATCAGTTTTTATACTTGTTTATGTGATTTTGTATGCGACCTATCATTCAACTAAATCTAGTGATACGGACCAAGTAATCTAGATACCGGGATAACTCTCCATATAGTGATTTATACATCTAGACCAATAGGATCACAAATAACGACCTATCTTTGCCTTTAGATTGTGAGCTTAGTTGGACCAGACAATAATGACCAATAATTTACAGAAAAATGCATTGTATTCGTTTGTATTGTGAATTGTGTCTTGCAGGTAACGGATATTGCACAAATTGAAAAAAATATAGCAAAATGGACAAAACCGAGTATGGGAATGGAAAGAGCACGAGAAAATGAAGCTGAAGGCGTAATTATTTTTAATAGGCCAACCCGTACACATTTTAATGGGCCGGGTCAGCCTATTAAGAATAATACTTATAAAACCCAAACCTTAAATAAACTTATCCAATCCATTTCCTGTCCATTTAACCAAACCCAACTATACCAATTCAAAGCCCAATCCCATACCCGGTCAACCTAAAGTTATAAACACGGGTCAAATGGTCAAATTTACTGTAGCCTTATCCCTTACCTTTTCCCTCCCTCTCTTTTACATAGGGCACACACACAGGTAAAATCAAATCACTCACCCATACACGCCCCTTAGTGCTTCTAGAAGGATACCTCTAACACCTCTGACACCTATTTTTGCCACGCTGGCAATCCTGTGGATGCCTATTGGATATAATTACATGGAAGAGTGATCAAAGGCTCATAGTTGATGGATTTGAGTTTGTTATAATCAATGGCTTAGATTAAAGGATGGGGGAGCGTCTCAAGGTCTAGAAGACTCTTCTCATATCTATAAATAGTGGCAGCAAATCACACAGAAGAATCATCTAGTAGTAGGATTAGTTTAGGAGTAGTATAGTTTTATTTACCAGCTTATTTTATACTTTATGTATCAAAATTCAGCTTATTGTACCCCTTTTTCAATTAATAAAAGTAATTTTAGCTTAATTCAATTGTGTTCTTTTAATTCAGTTTCTATGTAATTTACTTAAATTTCTTAATAAGCCTGAATGTTTTCCCATGATCTCTTTAAGCTCAAATAAGTTCCTATAAAGTTCATTTAAGCTAGTTTATTCAATTTCAAATCGGTTAGATAAATTCTCATTTACCTTTGCTTACTATGGATTGCTTAATGTGGGATGATAAGCCAGAAAGGGATGGGCTTATTGGACTTTTACCAGCTTATCTATGATAAGCTGGAGCTTGTAGATAAGCTCTAAATGAGCATTTATGATCTTTGTTTGAGCTAGGATCAAGGTACACCATCTCTTTACTTTATTTTAAGCTTAATTACTTTTATGCTTATCATTCTTCTTAATATGTGCTTAATGTTGCTTATACATGCTTAACCTATTTAATGATAGCTTAATATGTTTATTGTTTAGTTTAATTTAGTTTAGTTTAAGTTTTAAGTAAATCTGCTTAGTTATTAGTACAATTAGCTTATTAGTGTTGCTTATTTCATAGTGCTTATTTCTCAAAGAGTATTGCTTATTAGTCCTCTATATTGTTAGTTTTTCATTTGTTTTAGCACTTTAGAGCTTATTGTGGTCTGATTTAGCATAATTTAGGAATTGTTAGTTTTAAAGGGGTGTTTGGGTCAAGCAGTCTTAACACTAGTTAAGACTGCTTTGGATTATTAAATCATTGGAACAGAATTCAAAAGCTCAAATAAGGTCTAAATAATGGTTTTCATAAGCTAGAATTAGGTCTTGTTTAGTTTTGAAAAGTGTTTTATTAAATGCTCCAATATGTTAGTCTTATTGTTTTTCTAAACTGTTTGAGCCTTGGTTTCATAAAAAGAGTACTTAGGATGAAGAATTTGAGTTCATAATTTGGCCTAAAATGCATTAATTTGAATCTGTTTTAAGTACATTTTCGTTAGTTGAAGTTTTTCTAGAATTTTAGATTGAAAACAAGTTAAGTAAGATTAGTTAGTAGGTTTTTCTTTAGGGTATGTTTATGCAGATAAATTGAGTTTGATTTATAGCTTAATTCTGGATAATTGTTGTTTTATTTAGCTTATTGCATGATAAGTTCTAGCTGTTTTGAGTTCTTTTTAAGATTGTCAAAATATTTTAGAGTAAGCCATTAGCATAAAAAGTCAAAAAGAATAGAGTCATGTATACAGTATAATTTCATTTGAATTTCTAGTTTAGTTAGTGTTTTATTTAGCTCAATTCTAGTTTAGTCTTGCTTATTAAGTCTAGTGCTTTGTCTGTTTGTAGGTTTTAGCTTTAAAATTT
The DNA here is from genome assembly GCA_026074375.1 of Tanacetum coccineum. Classification (NCBI taxonomy): domain Eukaryota; kingdom Viridiplantae; phylum Streptophyta; class Magnoliopsida; order Asterales; family Asteraceae; genus Tanacetum; species Tanacetum coccineum. The sequence goes on from BQNB010017910.1 coordinate 49,916, forward strand.
GCTTATTGAGTCTTTAAATTAAGTTGCAAATCTATCCCTTTATCTTAAAAGTCTAAAAACAAGCATTCCAAACTGTCATTTCTATTTGCCTTTTTCAGCTGATTCTCTCAAGTAATTGGCCAAATCTCAGCTTATTTAGTTTAATTGAGTGTCAAACTTTATCTGTTTTCAGTTAATAGTTTGTCAAGTGAATTTTTAATTCTCAAAATCAGGGCTGCTACTAAGCTATTTTCATTCATAAATGCCAAAAAAATAGTTTAGTAAGTAATCTGTTTCTTTTAGCTTATTCCTAGCTTATTATTCAGATTCAGAAAAAGTTCTTTTACAAAAGTAGCTTGTTTTAGCTTAAAAATTAAATTTGCATTTGTAGGGTTAAAATTTGATGATTTAGGTTTTTAAGTCGCGTTTTTAAATTCCCGTTATCATTTTAGTGTTTATTGTTTTAATTGTGCCTTTTTAGATTAGCGTCATTAAATTTACTTTTCCATTTTGCGTTATAGAATTAAAAACCAAATCCAATCATTAATGATATTTCAAGCTCAATCCCGACATAACCGTGGAATTTCCATTCACCTCTCACAAGGAGAACGATACCCATGTTGATTACTTATTATTCTTTACTAAGAGTAATTTGTAAGATACTTTGCTTACGTATACGTATATGTATTTTATTATATAAGTGTAGGACCGCAAGATTTCCCCTGTAATAATACATTAAATGTAATCAATCCACAAAAATGTAATTACTTCCCTAAGCGCATGGACACTAAAGCTCGACTAAATAGAATTTCAAGATAAATTGCCACATTTACCCATGATGATGTTCCAGCTTATTTGGATAAGCTTTTTAGCTCATTTTAATTTTCATACAATCTGCTTAACTTAGTACACCTTAGGTAATTTTTTTAGAATTTAAAAAAATCATTTGATACTTTTTAGGAATTTAATTAGTTAAAAAAACCTTTAAAATTTATATCTTTAATTTAAAAAGTCAAAAAAATATAAATCTTTTTTTAGAAAATTTTCTTTTATCATTTTCTAGGTTTACAAGTAAAAAAATTAGTTGTAGGGTTTAATTTTCACTTAGTTGATAATTTAGACGCGTTTTAGGATTCTCGGTTTTCGTTTTTAGGTTTAATTGTTAATTGCCTTAAATTTTCTTTAGTTGCCTTTAGTGTTTTTCCCGTAGAATTAGAAAACCAATCCAATCTTGTGTGATATTCAAGCATTGTTCCACAAACGTTACCTCGATTTTCAAATTCGCACCTCGTCGGGAAACGACCCGGGAAAGTTTTTTTAGGGTTTTACTTTGGGTAAAAGTAATAATCCTTTTAAAAAGCCTCTTGGAATATTTATTATTGATATTATCCTTATATATTTATATTATATAATTTTTATATAATTTTTATATATACTAAAGGATTGAATCAGTTTCGCAAAAATTTATATTAAAAACGAACCAACACTATTCACGTCAGGAAATAGTGCACAAGTATAAAATAGTGCGTATCTTTCTCGTTTTAAGCCCGTTTGGGATGCTTCTTACGTCCATGTTCTCGTATTAAGTCGATGTATCAAAATATTACATTTTCATATTTTGAAATCCCCTGGTGAACAGTGATTTTTACTGTTCATAACAGTTATAAGCTTATTTTTATAACTCTAATTAACGTAAAACCCGTAAATGTCGTATCTTATTCGTTTTAGATCCGATTTTAGTGATTCTTTCGAGCACGTCTTCGTAATTAAAAGTTTTATCAAGTAAATGATGTTTTCAAAATTTTCATGACTGATATGAACAGTAACTTTTATAAAATTAGTTTTATACAAGTATTTATTGTCGTAATCGTGAAAAATACATAACTCCTTCGTTATTAATCCAAAAATTATGATCCTTATTGTGAATAGTAACTGATAAAAACATGTATACATTTTCATTAAATGTGAATAGTAATTTTCATTACTAACTGATAAAAACATGTATATATTTTTATTAAATGTGAATAGTAATTTGTTTTTATAAAATTTATTTTATAAACGCGTTTAATTAACGTTAACTTAAAATTAGCGTATCTCCTTCGTTATAAATCGGTTTTTCGAGTTCTCTACATGCCCACGATCCTTGTGACATGTAGTATTTTATAAAATCATAAAATATATGCCTTAAAATTCGAATTCAAACAGACCCTTTTTGATATTTTCTCAAAATGTGTTTAAAAGTTGTTTTTATAACTTTTTAGTTTTACCACTTTGTTACAAGTCCATTACAACCCTTATTATCACATGTCTTCCACACCTAGGGTCCTTAGTCCATGATTAGTCCAAAGTTTGTCCAAGAATCACAAGATCCATAAGTTTACATACTCATTTGTCCATAACTTTATATATGTATACTTTTTAAGTAACTTGTTTATATATACTTTATATATATAAACCACTTATGTACAATACTTATATATCCATTATAACATGATATCAACATTCATATAACATATGACAAAGTGTACCAAAACATAAACAAGTGTAAAAATCCATTTTTACAAGTAAATAAGTCCTTAGATGGTGATTAACTACATAGCCATTATATACACATAAAATCATGAATGTAAAGAGATTAAGGTTTTTAGGTAACCTTAATATGAAGTATGATGATGAACAATATGATCTAAACCCTTGTTTAGATGACAAACCCAAGCTTTCAACACTTGAAAACCCTAATTCCAAGTAAACCCTAATCTTGGATCTTTCTTGTTTAACACTTGTAAACCTTAAACCAAACCTTCAAACCTTCTTGGGTTATCTTAGATATGATGTAGGAACACTTGGAAATGTGGTAAACAAAAATTGTATGGATGGTTTGTGGTGGTGTATGTTAGCCGTGGCATATATAGAGAGGAAATGAGAGTGTTTGTTTTGTTTTCACCAAGGAAATGTGTTATGTATGTGTTCTATCTTCTAGTTAGGCATTATATACCATAGGACTAGTCAAGGAAACACTTAGAGGAATTCTAGGAAGTCTTGGTCAAGAATACATGAAAGTCGTGAGAAAAATATCTAAATGTTCCTAAAACTAGTGATCTTATAAAATTAAGGAGAGGTGTTTTGCAGATAATATCTTTGTATCTCCCATCTCATATCCGGCCATAAGAGTGTATATGTGATGTTATTTTGCAAATTTTGAGTATTGGGTATAATTATGCACTTTACGTAACCAATAAAAATAAAATGTACAAAGTTAATAATTATCCTCAAAATAATTACTTAACACTTACTTAATGTAAACATTTAATTGTTTGATGCCCATCTACATTGAATGATAATTTTTAGCTTGCGCGATTTAACTTAACGATTATGATTTAAAAGCAAACGCGTACAATACTAAAAATAAATAGTGAATTTATTGACGTCGTAAATGACCCTAAAACACGGGGTGTTATAGTCTTCCCCCGTTAAACGAGCCTTCTCTTCAAGGCTTAAGACGCGACACTTGACAACGGTGCAGTCTTTATGAAGGGATGTGGTTATTTCTTTCGAAATTGATCCTCGCGTTCCTATGTAAACTCAGGGCCTCGCCTAGAGTTTCATCAAACCTTGACAATTAGGATACGACTTTGTTTCAATCGTTTAATGTCACGATCCATGATTACTACTGGTTCCTCGACAAAATGAAGCTTGTCATCAATATGAAGTCCATCCAACGGAACGGCTAATGTTTCGTTGGCACAACACTTTTTCAAGTTGGATACATGAAACGTATTATGAACCTCGCTCAACTCTTAAGAAAGCTCAAGCTAGTAAGCAACGGCTCCAACCTTTTCCAACACCTTGAATGGTCCGACATACCTAGGGTTTAACTTCCCCCGTTTGCTAGAACGTACGACCCCTTTCCAAGGCGAAACCTTATGCATAACACTATCCCCAACTTGAAATTCCACTGGCTTATGCTTTAAATTGGCGTAACTCTTTTGCCTATCACGTGCGGCTTGTATTCTTTGCTTGATATGGACGATCTTCTCGGTCATCTCTGGAACTATTTCTGGACCGATGAGTTGAACTTCTCCAACCTCGGCCCAACACATAGGTGAATGACACTTTCGACCATAAAGTGCTTCAAATGGTGCATCCTTGATGCTAGCGTGATAGCTATTGTTATATGAGAACTCGACTAATGTTAAATGGTTAACCCAACCCTTTCCAAAGTCGATCACACAAGCACGCAACATATCCTCGAGAGTTTGAATAGTCCTCTCGCTTTGTCCGTCAGTTTGTGGATGGTACGCAGTACTCATATCCAGACTAGTACCCAAAGCCTTCTAAAGTGACCTCCAGAAATTTGATGCGAACCTAGGGTCGCGATCACAAATAATCGTGATGGGCATTCCATGCCTCGTGACAACCTCCTTTAGGTACATTCTCGCTAGTTTCTCCATGGGATTAGTTTCCCTCATTGGTACTAAGATGGCAGACTTAGTAAGTCGGTCAACAATCATCCAAATGGTGTCACAACCTTGTGACGACTTAGGAAGCTTCGTGACAAAATCCATGGTGATATTGTCCCACTTCCATTGAGGTATCTTGGGTTGCACCAACAAACTCGATGGCTTTTGGTGTTCAGCCTTGACCTTAGCACATGTCAAAACATTTGCTAACATAGGTGGCGATGTCAGCCTTCATATTAGGCCACTAATATAGACTTTTCATGTCCCGATACATTTTTTTAGAACCCGAATGGATAGAGTATTTGGATTTGTGGGACTCGTGCATGATCATAGTCCTCAAATTACCATAACATGGCAACCAAGTCCTGCCATTTAGGCATAGAGTTCCATCCGCACGGGGTTCCAACTTTTCCGTTCTAAGTTTCTCTGGATCCTTAGAATTTTCAATCAACATACCCCCCAACACTCGTTTCTTGATGTTCTCTGGTACGTGCTTCGGTCTAAGCAATTCAGCCATTTGTTTAAGAGAAGAGCCAAGCCAATAGTCACAACTAAGGTTCGAACTCTTAATAGTTTAATTCGCTCCTTCCTGCTCAAAGTACTAGCAACAACATTTGCTTTCCCTCGGGTGATAACGAATCTCATATCTGTAATCACTAAGCAACTCTAACCAACGACGTTGCTTCATGTTTAACCTTTTTCTGATTAAGAATGTGTTACAAACTCTTGTAATTAGCAAAACCCATCGACATATACTAGAAAGTATATTCTGTATCCGTACAAGTAGGCCTCTAAATCGGTTAGGAGGCAATAGAGCAAACATTACCGATTCAAGTTTCAAATCATGAGTCATATAGTTTTTCTCATGAATTTCTAATTGGCGTGATGCATAAGAAATTACTTTCTCTCTTTGCATTAATACAACACCCAATCCCTTATGTGAAGCATCGTAATAGACTACGAAATCTTTGTTTCCTTCAGGTAAAGCCAGAATTGGCGCACTACACAACTTCTGCTTTAATAACTAGAAGGCAGCTTCCTGCTTATCTCCCCAATCGAGCTTAACTCCTTTCTGAGTAAGCTTGGGCATCGAATTGGTAATCCCCAAAAATCCTTTGATGAATTTATGGTAATAACCGGTAAGACCTAAAAATTGACGAATCTCCGTTGGTGTTTTAGGAGATGCCCAATCTTTTATGAATTTGATCTTGGCGAGGTCCACGTGAATGCCTTGACTATCAATCACGTGACCAAGGAACTGTACTTTGGAAATCCAAGATTTACACTTAGAAAATTTGGCATACAATTCCTCTTTCTTAAGCAATTCCATAATTGCCTTAAGATGTTCTTCGTGATGTCCTTTCATGTTCTTTTTGAATCAATTAAATAAACGTAATAAAGACGATCACAAACTTATCCAAGTATGGTTTGCACACCCTATTCATGAGATCCATAAATATCGCTGGTGCGTTCGTCAAACCAAATGGCATAACTTGGAACTCGTACTGTCCATACCGAGTTCTGAATGCCATTTTTGGAATATCCTCTTCCCGTACTTGAAGCTGGTGATAACCTGATCGCAGGTCTATCTTAGAATAAACACTGGATCCTCGTAGTTGATCAAACAAATCGTCGATCCTTGGGAGTGGGTAACGATTCTTCACCGTTAGCTTGTTCAGTTCCCGATAGTCGATGCACATTTGAAATGGTCCATCCTTCTTCTTGACAAACAAGACTGGAGCTCCCCAAGGTGAGGAACTGGGTCTTATAAAGCCTTTGTCGGATAGTTCCTGCAGTTTCTCTGATGACTTTTTCATTCTGAATGGTGCTAATCGATAAGGCGCCCGTGCTATAGATGCAGCACCAGGTACCAGATCGATTTGAAATTCCACTTGTCGAGTCGGAGGAAGACCCGACAAGTCCTCTAGAAACACTTTAGGAAAAATCTCGAACTGTCAGTACCTCCTCAAGTTGTTTCTCCTTCGACTTGTCTTCAGTCTCCTTTGTAGTAATATGTGCCAAAAAAACCTGACATCCTTTTAGCATGTACTTCTATGTTTTAGTGCACGAGATGATGTTTAGTCGAGACTAGTTTGCGCGGTTGCATCAACATTTCGTTTCCGAATGGAACACGAACGATCTTTTCGTCACAAACAATGACGGCCTGGTATCTCGCCAACCAATCCATACTAATTATGACGTCGAAACTGCCAAATTCTACGGCATTAAGTCGATGTTGAATGGGTGATTTAGTAAATTCTCTAATGGCGAGCAAATTCGATAGCGAATTGTCCTAGGGCGACTAGTGATGTGTCTCGGCTTCTCGGCTTAGGATTTGGTATAAGATGATGCCAACTTTATAGTAAGATGGAGTGAAGGTCTGCTTAGTTGCTATGGTTACTAATTCGATTTCCAGAAGTAAACGCGTTTTATGAATACGAACACAGTACATGATATAAGTAGGAAATTGTTTTCTTGACAAGAAGTTTTTAGAGTGACTACTCTCAGCACGGCATGGTACTTTCCTGAATTATACATAGTTGATCAGGCCATGTATAATTGAGGACTAACGATGCATTGCTCATTTTCGTCAAAATAGCGTTATGATTTCATGATATTCGTGAGAGTAGTTTGCAAGAGTAAATAAGGAATCTAAGTTAATATTGATGAAATTTTCATAATACGATAATTTGATAGATAATTTAAAGTCATTCACGTGTACAACGAGGTTCAAAAGAAAGTACAACACAAATTCCTATCGGAATTAAAGTCTAATAAGGTTTCCGCTTAGAGTTCACTAGGTAATACGGGAGGGTCTCTCCTTAGGTGTTGATGTTAGACATCGTGGCGCTAGAGTCTTCATAAGCTTTTCCTTTCCAGTACATGTCCACACGGTTTTGAAACCTCACTATTGGACAATTACTCTTGTAGTGTCCCAAACTTCCACACTCATAACAGGTGAGAGTTCGTTGATTCCTAGTAGCAGTAGGTGTTCTACAATTTCGGGTTACGTGGCCAAACTTCTTGCAATTTCCGCACTTTACAGTGCATTGTCCATTATGGTGAAAATTGCACTGGTTGCACAGAGGTAGAGATCCAGCATATGCCTTCTTGTTAATTGGCCAAGTATTGTGTGCTCTAGGCACCTTATGCCCTTTGTTTTATTGGCTCGAGCTTCCATTTTGGTTACCTTCCCACTTTCTCTTGTTGCTAGCATTCTCTGCTACCTTGTCTTCTTGTCGTTCGGTCTGGATCATTGACTTGCGGGCCATGTTGGTTTTCGTCTCATAAATAGCAATAGCCTCGATAGCATTAGCCACTCATTGGGCTACAACCCGCTCAATTTCCTTAGTACTCATCCCTTGGTTAACAGTTGTCATCATTTCCTGAAGATCACAGGGAATAAAATGTATATGAAGTTTCATCTAAGAGAAAATCATGACACTTTGTGATCCCAACATATATGTAAGGTGAGACCACGTCATGCAGAGATATAAGATAACAGCAACCATGTCATAAATAAATCAACATCATACAGTAGCATGATCATAACCAACAACGTAGGTTAATAATTAATACTTTGTTTTACCTGAGTAAAAGAGTACAAGCTTTTCATTAACGCTACCAACCGAGTATTACTCAAGTTTAGTGGGATATAATACAAAACGAGCTACACTGACAAATCTATTTGTCTATGGTCCAGGGTGCTTCTCAAGATTCTAGATGCTAGCCTCTTATGTTATCTTTAAGTGACTTAATATTCTCTGCTGGTGGTGATACTGATGGTGGTAGTGATGATGAAGGTAGTGCAGCAGCAAACTCGATAATGCATGCCTCAGCAGATGGTGATCATGAAGTATGGTGTTAAATATACATCCGTACTGTACGAGATTTGGTCTCAGAAAACAAGATGATATGGTGTGGGTGGTGTAGAAGCAGACTCATCAATCTTAACTGCCTCTGTATCCTCAGCTTCAGGGGACAGGATCATCTGTAGGTACAGCAGAGGGGTCGGTCGGAGCTAGGTGCTCTTCCTCCTCATCCTTCCATTCCTTCTCAACATCATCATCGTTGTCATCATCAGATGACTCATTATCATCATTGTCTCCTCCATCGGTAGGATAGTCAGCAGGATCATCCTCAGGGTCCTCCTCATCCTCCTCCGAATTAAAGTCAGCAATGTAGCCCGGTGATAGGGTTGTAGGTGACGCATCAGTGGGTAGAAGCTGATCCTCTATTGGTGCCTCTAGCTCCTCATCAGAAGCTATCATCCTCCTCTCAGTATCTCGGACCCTGGTCTCCACAGTGTTTACAAAACTGTAATCGACCCTACTGGCTATAGTGGGTCCTGGTTGTCTCGCAGTAGCAGAACTCTCCCCAACCTCATACCTAGGTCTGGGAGCAGTAAGTAGTAGCCTCTTCCGAGGCGACGTGTCAGCCTTGGGAATATCAGCTCTGCGGCTAGTGGATAGTGCAGGTAGTGGTATAGGTAATAATGGTGGCGTCCCTGATGGGAGTAGCAGTTGATAGGTGGATGGTGCAGCAGCTCTCATCTGAGCCATGGCTGCTCTAGTACGTAGGGGTCGGATAAGTAAAGGTAAAAAGGATGGTGGTGTTAGTGGAGGTCTAGGTGCAAAATCAACCTTAGTAATGTATGCCTCTATAGGTGCCTCATCCTCAGCTGGCACTAGGTCATCAGGGTGCTCAGGCTCAAGAATATACACTGGTACATGTCCCAGCTAATGGGATAAGTGGTACATACTCTGGAGAATGTGGTGCCTGCTCCAACAACTGTCAGGCAGCCTCCTCGTAAGGATCCTCAGATGGGATACTCCATGATCATGCCTCAGAGTGAACAGAAGTATAGGTAACTGTGGAATCAGCTGACATGACTGCTGTGACCAGCAGAAATAACTTATATGAGTATATTATATAATGCTCTTATTGTAATATACGTAATATATTATAAACAACGTTATATCACATTATGATGCATCTAGTATAACTTAGACTAATGACAACTCGTGTAGTGTGTCCAGTAAAAACCCATATTTTTTAAATTGCAATGGTTGAAAAGGTTATAGTCCAGCAAAATATTTGACCTGGTTCTCTATAACCTTGGCTCTGGTACCAATCTGTTAACACCCCAAAAAATGGGTCGCAGTGGAATATAGATATTCGGGGCGTGTCACTTCATAATAACATTGCACAAGACATGAGAAACGGACAATAATCGGTCGTTTAAAAATGATACATTGGATTTAATAAAATGTTGATACAAAAGCATCATGCTTTAACTTGTTCATCCTTAAAATGTGAAGATTTGACTTCATAATAAATATCCCCAATTGCAATACACTTGAGTCTTATGGCCATTGTTTCCAAAAATCTAGACCACCTTGTATCCTTGTACTTGTATCCTGAGAAAAAACATGCTTAAAACGGTCAAAAAAAAAAAGAAAAAAAAAAAAAAAAAAAAAAAAAAAAAAAAAAAAAAAAAAAAAAAAAAATCATAAAGTTGGTAAATTCTTTGGTTTTTTCATGTATAAATCGGACGCAAGATTTCCCCGTGATAAATATCAAAACTGCCATTACGTTTCATTAGACTCATGATTCTGAAGCTAGACATATATGAATACAATATAAATATTGCCTACATTGCCCATGATGATGTTCAACCCGAAACATCCCAAATTTGACATGCTATAACGTTCGTTCCCGGTGATAGCTAATCACCCGAATGGGGAGCTCAATCCTAAATAGATCTATTTATAACACTCGCGCTTCCAAACCATAAATTAACAGTTCATGATATCGGGCATATTGGGTTCAAGCTACTTATGCAAAACGTAATCAATATATAAAATGTCCACTTGCGTCCAATTATAAAACAAAACATGTTCTCACCCCAAAAGCTTGTAAAACAAAATCATGTAAAACGTGGGTCTATGAACTCACCTCAGCAATGAAGTAAATGAGTAATAATCCAGTAAGTGAAATAACGAGTCACGGACAAATTCTCGAGAACAACCTAATCATATACATAGGTCGTATAGTTCTAGGTCACTTCGATTAATAATAGCGTATACAATTCCTATCATATATCATCTCCATATATTTGATTTAAAAATTCGGTTGGTTATTTTTTTTAATGTGTAAACGTTTATAATTATCGTGATGTAAAACTAGCATAACTAATATCGTTTTTTAAACCCGTTCTCGCGTTTCTTACGTCACGTTTAGTATTAAGATGATATATAAAAATATTACATTTTAATATTTTATAACCTTCTGAGGAACAGTACTTTTACTATTCATGACGTTTTATAAATTTACTTTTATAAATTTAATTGTCGTAAAACCCGTAAATGCAACAACTTATTCGTTTTAATCCCGATTTTAGCGATTCCTTCAAGCACGTCTTCGTTATTAAAATTATCACATTTTTTTAAAGTGGGGTCTGCTGATGAACAGTAATTTTTGTTGTTCATAGTTTATAAAATTACTTTTATAAACTTTAATTATCGTAAACGTCGTATTTTATTCGTTTTAGCTCCGTTTTTAGTAATTCTTTCGAGGACGTTCTCGTAATTGAAAGTTCTATTTATTTATGAGGTTTAAAAAAATAAATGTTTCTGTCATGAACAGTAACTTTTATAAAAATGGTTTTATAAAAGTATTTTTAAACATTTTAAGTATATAAACTCGCGTAATTCATAACTCCTTCGTTTTTAATCGAAAAATTACGTTTCTTATTGTTTTGGAATCCTAAAAATATGTAAAATCTGTGAAAAATACTAAACTTTCTGTTTTATAAGTATTTTATAACTTGCTTTTATAAAGTTTATTTTATAAACCGGTATTAACGTAAATCGTGTTTTTATCGTATCTTTTTCGTTATTAATCCGTTTTTCGAGTTTCTTACCTTTTTTGAATTGTCATGAGACGTATTATTTTTATAAAAGGTCAAACCCACTGTTAGAAATTCAAAATCCGACAGCCCCTTTATGTTCAATATGTATACTTTTATATAAAGCTTGTTTTATGTACTTTTTACTTCTGTAAATTACCACAAGTATTTTATACCATAAATATTATTTGTGATACATATAAAAATGTTCAATAGTCCATCCTTTGTCCTCATAAGTCCATGATAATAAGATTTACAAGATTAACAAATTATTTACACACTTTTACTTGTAGCTTTTTATGTAAATCCTTAAAAACCCTAATCTTGTACATACACTTTTTATGCTCAACCAAGAGTGTAAAACACTTATGTATCCATTTTAACATGATGTTAACAAACAAATATTTTATGTAAATTGTTAAAACAATGACAAAACAAATAGGTAAAAAATCCTTTTTACATGTTTAAAAGCATCCTAATGGTGATTTTACTATATAGGACTGATATATGCATAAAATAACAAATGTAAGTTTATAAAGAGTTTTAGATAACCTTAATGAGATGTAGTATGATGTCCAAACAAATCCAAACCCTTGTTTGGATTATAACCCTAGCTTTTACAACCAAGAAAACCCTAACTTTCCAAATACAACCCTAGCTTCCTTTCTTGCTTCAACACTTTTAAAGGTTTAATCAAACCTTTAAAACACTTTGAGGTATCTTAGATATAGTGTATGAGTGTATGTAAATGTAGTAGAAAAAGATTGTATGGTTTGTTTGTGAGAATTATTTTGGGACGTGGGTAAACATAGAAGAAAAGAGAGAAAATGTTGATTTTCTTATCAAAATAAAAAAAAAAAAAAAAAAAACGTCTTGTGTTGAAGTGTTGTGTTTATATCTTGCAAAGTAGAAGTATTATATGAGAAATGAGCTAGTGAAGTGCAATTAAATATGAAAGACCAAGTGGTTAAATGGTCATAGGGGGGGTGACAATGGGGAGGAAATGGGGGATTAGATGGTCAAGATCACTATGCAATTTCTTAGGTCTTTACTAACTATCATATGTACTTTGCTAGATCATTAAAGCTTATGTTTCTTTGTCATGTAATAGTAGGGATTAGTTCCTTGTAATGAGGAATGTGTTGGCTTGATATTTATTTGCAAAATATCTTGGTAAAAAGAATATGTTACTTGCATTTTGAAAGTGTAAGTAATTAATAAAGTGTAGTGTTATAAAATGTATACTTGCCATTGTGTATGTCTTGCTTATTTCATATATATGGGGCGTCCCATATATAAATGTGGTAAAGTTTTATCAACTTTGGTCATTGAAAATAAAAATAAGTATTTGTTGAAGCATAGATTTATTTTTGTGGTTCGGGAATGCTTTAACGCAATTTATCGAGAAATCGTAAACACTTTAAGTACCGATAAAAATAAAATAACAAAGCCATAATTATTCTCCAAATTAATTATTTACACTTGCTTGATGTAAACTTAATGATTGATGCCCTTGTTTACATTAAATGACGATTCTTAGCTTACGCGATTTAACCTAATAATAACGTTTAAAAGCAAACGCGTACAATACTAAAAATAAATAGTGAACTTATTAACATCGTATATGACTTGAAAACACGAGGTGTTATAACGAATCTTTTTCAAAACTACTACATGTTTATATATTATTTTCAAGCTTTTGACTATAGCGAATATTTTCATTTCAAGTTAATGTTAATGTGAAAATTTATTCGAAGATAAAACTTCAAAATGAAAGTGTTTTCTTACCAAGAAAGTTAATCTTTCAAATTTAGAATTACAAGAAATTATAAGTTCATTTTAATCTAAATATTTATTAGTTGTGATTGTGAATTAGACTAATGCAAGCACAAACTAAGTTTTAAAACACATTTTCCTTTTATTACATACTAATGTGTTATTATGATCTTTTCTTTTGTCTAGACAACCCATGATAAACAAGATAGTGGGATGACATAATCTAGAGACTTTGTTGAGACTTGGATAAAATGGAAGTGTTGAATATATAGTGGTGACACATTTTATCTATTAAAGTAGTAGCACGATAATCGTGCAATACAATATTATTCAAAAGATTTGACAAACTTGCTTAGCTCTCAATCCTAAGCGTGTTAACATAAATTATAGGATTTACAAAATGTTGATATAACATTTGTAAACATAGTGATCTATATCTATATGCAATGCAAAAGCAATTTTCTTAAAATGAGTGAAGAGATCTTCCCATAGATCTATTGACGAGATGGAATGAACACTATTAATATATATACACTCGATGAAATTATGTAAATAAACGAAGAAAAAATAAACTCAACTACAAATTGCCATATAAGCATATAAGAGATTAATTAACCATACTAATATTCAAAGTAGAACAAATAATCATTTAGCATAACATACATAAATACTACACTTCGTTTTGTGTATAAATGTAACAATGTATACATAGCTTTATTTTATTTGTAAATAAATTAGTTTTCTTCCCATTAGTATGTTTGAAAATTCACATTTACTTTCCAAGTTAAAATTCACCAACTTTCAAATTAAAATTGAATAGAAGTGTCCGACTCTAAAGGTAAGGTTAAAATAACTTTTTACGCTAAACCAAAATTTTAGTTGTTTGGGACACTCTATGGCATTTTGCTTACTTGACAAACTTGAAATTTGAACTAATACTTGAGACCCATTCCATTTGAAAGTACATTCAAAATTCTTCAATTTTAGTTTTTAAATCATTAAAATCCGACGCACGGTTGATTTTCTATGAATTTTTAAAGTTTACAAAAACTAAAAATGTCATAGACGGATCTCATGGACGGATCTACTATTTCAGTGGATCCGTGGATCGTACAAGTGGTGAATTTTGGCAGACGATCATTTATTTTACTTTTAGACACATTATTTCCTTTGTATGGGATTTTTTTAAAAGACCTTCAAGCTATTGTAACACTTTATAATTAACACCAAAACTTGTAAGTACTAAACAAAGAACTTTTCACATTATGTGTGCTTGAATAGAGATTTTGTTCTTGGGACCGTGCTCTGTTGTAAAAAACCTTTTGTTTTGAAAAATAGAGTGAATGGCTCTGATACACAATTTGTGGAACTAATAGGGGGGGTGAAAACGTTTCTTTTAAAAATTAAGACATTTATTCAAAAAAACAATCAAGTTTATACTACAACAACTATACTTAATTAACCATCAAACTAAGCATAGCTTCACACACAAAATATACACACAAACATAGATGCATTACAAACATAAATACCAAAGCGAGAAGGAAAAATATAATGTTTATAACGATAAGTAAAAGAATAGACGCAACCAAACACGATGTTTTTATAGTGGTTCGTACTACAAAGATCCTATTCGCCCTACTTCCACTCCTCGAGTACCATACTTGAGAGTTCACTTCACTGTTCAACAAGCTCCTTTAAGGCGGAGAAAAAACATTAAAAACGTCGATTACATTTATCGATACTAATGCTAAATACCGTGTCCATACTTTCGAGGTAGAAAACAAACACTAACGTGGCTTACATTCTATCTGAGTACTAAGCTAAATACCGAGTCCTTCTTCGGGTACAACCAAACCCGTTATGTTTTATGGCCCAACATAACAAACCTTTTGTTTTAGATTTAGGTTCATTTGGATACAAAGTTTTTTGTGGATACTAGGGGGACCATTCTTCACCCTCATCTTCTTTCTTAATTAATTGGATAAGATTAAACCAAAAGTATTTTCAACTTTTTTTTTCAAATCTTATTATCTCTCAAACCGTTAACCGTGTCAAGCGAAAAATATATATTTTAATCACGCCGGAGCATTTAATTATCTTTCTATAGATATTCACTTTGATATACTTTTGACAAAAAAAAATCAAGTTTTTGTCACGTTTTTTTCAAAATTTTTCACCTTTTTTTCACGTTTTTTTCACCTTTTTCACTTTTTTCCACGTTTTTTTCACGTTTTCTCACTTTGATATACTTTCGACAAAAAAATAGTCCTCTTTTTTTCCGTTTTTTTGTGTTTTTTCTCATTTTTTCAACTTTTTTCTCGTTGAAACTTGAATGATGATATCATATATGATATTTTGATTTACTGTTAATTATTATATGATGTTTTGTGTTAAATCTTTTATGTTAGGTTTTTCTTTATTGATTTAGGCATATGTCATATATGATATTTAATTTTAGTGTTAAATAATTGATAGTAGTGTTATGATCATATATGATTTTTTAAGGCAAAATTTCACAACGGAAATAATCCGTGAAAATACGGAAAAAACGAAAAAAAAACTTTTTCACGAAAAAACGTGAAAAACGTAAAAAAAACGTGAAAAACGTAAAAAAAACGTGAACACGTGAAAAATCTGAAAATCGTTGTGGAATAAATGTTGAAAAAAGACGTGAATATAAGGTATTTTTTTTGTCGTAAGATATCAAGGGATATCTATAGATAAGATAATAATTATGCTCGGCGTGATGGTATTTTTTTTGTTTTCGATTATAACGGTTTATGAGATATTTTAATTTTAAAAAATAGGTGAAATAATTAAATGCTCTTTTTAACTCACAACCATTGTTTTCTTTTTAGATGGTGATGTTGGATGTAGTCACTAGTATCACCTTTTTTTTGTATCAATTTAACTCTCCTCTTTGTTTTATGGCCTAATACTCATATACCACCTAACAGTAAAGTTTGTTGATATAATGATTGATTCTATCTGTGTATATTGGATGATCCACAGAATAATTTCAATTAGTTGTTTACCTAATCTAAAACATCAGATCATAAGCTTTATGTTGGTGATGAAATGAAAGTCTTTGGATTGCTTGTGTATGAATCTTCATATTATGTAGGTATGTGGTGGTGATGATGGCAAGATTTTTAAGCTTGCATAATGGAGGATTCATGTAGATTCAGGCTTGCTTCAAATGAAAGTTAGATGCATTATGATCAAGGGTTATGAGGTTTTTGATGATATGATTATATTGGTTTTTTTACATTATAAATAACTTTCTTTTATAATTGTCCTAAATGTGTGTAATAATGTGAAAGAAAGGTTGTTAAAAGCTTGCGTGAAAAACTAAGCAAATAGGTGATATTTATAGAAAACTCAACCTCTTTGGCCGTCATGGTGCCCGGTCCAGAGGATGGGTGATCTCTGGTCTTTTAGGTGGATCCAGTGGGTCGCACGGTCCAATTTCAAAATTGTAAGTACTTTTTTAACTCTTTTAATTCTTTGCTTAGATGCTTACAATGTACTTTTTAAATTGATTAGATTTTATTCTAGACAGGAAATTCAAGCTTAAAATTAAAATGGTAAGATTTCTAGATATGAAAGATCTTGTAAAGTTTTGTTTCCAAAATGGGTTTTATTAGATTAATTAGTTTTGTCTTTATTCCCTAATTATTTTGTCCTATTATCTAATATGGTTAGACATTTTTGATCTTCCAAGATTGTTTCCTTAATATGAGATTGCTTCTAGAAGAAAGATCTTATTCTAGTTAGTTAAGTAACTTAAGTTTTGTCTTTCTCTATACGTGATTAATTACTTGTTAATCTTTTTTAATGGTTTGTTAAATAAGTTGATCATAATGCAACTTGACAAACATATTCATACCTTTTGTTGAAGCATGAGTAGACTCGAGACGTCGAGAGGTGTTGATGAGTATATGCGTTG
This sequence comes from Tanacetum coccineum, assembly GCA_026074375.1. Lineage (NCBI taxonomy): Eukaryota > Viridiplantae > Streptophyta > Magnoliopsida > Asterales > Asteraceae > Tanacetum > Tanacetum coccineum. The sequence continues at coordinate 66,993 of BQNB010017910.1, forward strand.
ATGAGTTGTGATCACGCGTAACTTGCACATTTTACGTTATGTATTACAAGTTACTTGTTTGTCATTATTAAAACCAAATGACTTGTTTAGTTTAAATATCGTAATATTTGCACTAACATAAAGCACACTTTCATAGGCACCACAGTTGCATTTAGCATATGCAGCAAGCCTTTAAACCCCTCGGTGTCCCGAGTGGACGAGTTATAATCTCGTGAGGGATTCCAACGAACACACTTACAAAGTTTATTAAATTTCTTTTTGCATACAGTAGTTCGGTACAAAACATATGAGCCCTGTGCGCTTTTATATTTTTTATTTATAGGTTTATTATTATTACTATTATTATTATTATTATTATCTTTATTTAAGATTCCTTGACGATACGGTTCAAATGAGAATGATCCACTTTTAAACATTAAGGGTATGGTATTTTTGGTATGTACTCACGGAATGGATATTCTTTTGATTTGACCACATAATAGTCCTTTTTTGATGTCTTAAAAGGTTTATCTTTTTTGATTTTATTGTTAACGATGATAGGAGGTGGTGCATCTTTTTGAATATTCAGAGGGTCATCGGACTTTTCACTCTCGGTGAATACAGAATTTACTTGCTCAGTGCAAGCTGGAGGAGGAGGTGGTGGTTCAGTCCTATTAGTTTGTTCTGAAAAGACATTTTGAGACTTCTCTCACTCATCTATTTTTCTTTCCATATTTTTAATTTTAGTTTGGAAATTCTTTTCATTTTGCTTCATCTTTAAAATCATATCATTAACATTATTTTTGACAAACATATTTGTAACTCTCTGACCATCCAAGAATTTTGTGATTGATTTTTCAAAATCTATTTTAGATTGAGGTTCTTGGTTGACTGTTTTAGACTATTTGTTAGGTAAAACACCGGTGGTTTTACCATCGTCTCTGGCAAAAAGTTTCCAATGAACAGTTCTTATGCTATGGATACATTTTTTGAAATATTCGAGATCATTTTTCACATCATTGTTTAATTATGTGAGTGATTTCTCAGGATCATTAGGATCATGATGGGATTGGTGAGAATACGAATCATGAGAATTTTGGTCTTTATTACCTTCAGATTGGATGTAATTTTCTTCATGACGTTCACTCATTTGTGTGTCATCGTTCAGGTGGTTTTTAGAAGCATTTCCCTCTCTAAGCTCATTGTATTTGTTACGTATATCTTGCAATTCTTCATTTAAGCTTATAATTTGAGAATCCATAGCCTTTAATTTTTCTATAAATCAAGAATTATCCGTATTACTATCACTTCCATCGGCAAAGGAAACAGATTTTCGACGATGTTCGTTTTTAGATTTAATAGGCCAATCATGTTCGAAAAGGACTTTGTCCTCGAGAAATTGAAAAGCTTGATTCGGAATTTTGTAGAGGAAGATTCCTCCAGCAGTTACGTCTAGGATTCCTTGAGTGGGTTCGTCTAGACCATGATAGAATATTGGAATAATAGCTCCTTTGGTCACACCGTGCCCATGACATTTTCGAAGCATGTTCTTGAGTCGTAACCAAGCGTCGGTTAGACTTTCACATACGAGTTGAGAGAAATTTCTAATTTCAAGCAAAAGACGGTTAAATAACGAAGGTGGAAAGAATCTGTTTGTAAAATCATTTCTCATTTGATCTCACGATGTTATAGATTATTCATTAAGTTCGTTAAACCAGGTTTTAGCTTTATCGCACTAGGAAAAAGGAAATATCAAAAGCTTAACAGCTTCACTCTGCGTTTCACCATATCTGAACATGTTGCAGATTGCGAGAAATTCACGGATGTGGTCATGCGGATCGGCCCGCAGATAACCATCGAATTTATTTTCCCGAATCATATTTAAGTGAGTACTATTGATAACAAAGTTGTCATCAATATCGAGTTGAATAATGACAGAATTTGGAGTCGGTGCTACAGTCTTAGCACTTTCCCACATAGGCTGATCATCGGGATCGAGAATTATTTGTTTGGGTTCAACATCCTCTTCAAGTATATTTATAACGACAAAGTCATTAACGATAGGATGTTCGATGGAAGATTTGTGTGATTCGATCTGAATGGATTCTTTTTGGATAATTTTAAATTTACAAGACCTTTTTATTAAATTTTTATTTAATTTATCTATTA
>BQNB010017911.1:0-59645 GCA_026074375.1 Tanacetum coccineum
GGCATTTTAAGTCCGTTTTTGGTTATTTTAGCTTGTTTTTAAAGGTAAAAGGTATGTGTATTTAAGCACATACCACCTATATAGCCAAAAACCACCGCACTTATACCTAAGTGCGCCGCACTTTCCATCTGATAAGAAGAATAAATGAAGACATTTAATGCTAGTGCATTTAATCACCAAGTACGCCGCACAATATTTCTTGTGCGCCGCACTTTCGTTCAAACTTCCCAAAGAAACAGCTAAGTCCTAATAAATGCTGAGTGCATTAACTCCTTAAGTGTGCCGCACAGAATAATTAGTACATCGCACTTCTGCCCAATTTCAGCCTATAAAAGGAAGGCTTGTCTCCCTCATTCCACATCCTCACACACAATTCCCCACTTTGTTTCTAACACTTATAATAGGTTTTTTTAGTGATCTTGGCTTGACAAACCAAGGATCCAAACACCCCTTCAAACCACCATCACCAACATCGACTACCACCACTATCCACCATTAATTTCTAGATTATAATCCATCCAAGGAAGTAGCATTGAAGTGTAATTTGAATCTATAAGCGATTGTGATAGAATTGTTCATAGTTTCTGGGTTTTACTTTTAATATAATATAGTTTTCTTTGGGAAAACTTGTGAAATCATCAACATTTGCTCTTGAAGTTGGTATAAATCTTGTTTATCCGTTGAATATGTTCTTTACTGAATTCATGTTGAATGTTATGTGTTTTGTTACTTATTTGATCATGGAGTAGTCATCTTGTGTTTGTTTGGGAAATATGTGATCTTGGGTATGGAGCGTTTGGATATGTGTTTATTGAATTGGTAAAACATATTTTATACAAGAATATAGGCCGAAAGGGTTCTTTTATATATGTGTTTAATCATTCCACTTAATAAATTAGTTATAATAACTTATAAAGGCCGAAAGGATTTGTTGTTATTAATCGATATAATCACTAGTTATATTTAAAGGCCGAAAGGATTTGTTGTTATTAATCGATATAATCACTAGTTATATTTAAAGGCCGAAAGGATTTATAACTTATGATAACTCTATTTTCTAAAACTTATAAACATTATTCCAAACACATCATTATCTAAGTGATCATTGCCTAAACAAACATACTTTAATCATTTGATTGAATCATCTTTTAATCACTTTCGTTATAATATCCAATATATACAAGATTTGGTTAATTTGATCCGTGACAATCTTATTAACGTTAGCACCTTAATTACAAACTGTGAACACTTCAATTCCCGTGGAACGACCTGGACTTACCTAAAAGCTATACTATACACGAACGGGTATACTTCTCGAGTGTTGTGTTTTTAGTCAAAATTGGTATTTTTAGTATTATAAATTTAAAGCTTGTAAAACACACATCACAAGCTCACGCTAGTCACAAAGCTAAGAATGTAGTCTCAACGACTAGATGCTTAGAACTTCTCCATATGGATCTCTTCGGTCCATCTGCCGTACGGAGTTACAGAGGAAACCGTCACACCCTAGTCATAGTAGATGACTACTCTAGGTATATTTGGACTAGATTTCTTAAGGATAAAATCGAAGCTTTTGATCAATTCGAAATATTTAGTAGGAAAATCCAAAACCAATTAGGTTGTTCAATAGTATCAATAAGAACCGACCACGGTAGAGAATTTGATAATGAGGTGCAATCTGGAGAATTTTGTAATGCCAACGGTATTACACATAACTTCTCGGCTCTACGCACTCCTCAATCAAATGGTGTGGTCGAAAGAAAAAATAGGACACTTCAAGAAATGAGTAGGACTGTGTTGAATGAGCAATCGTTACCACAAAAGTTTTGGTGTAATGCTGTAGATACTTCAACATACATTCTTAGCCGAATTCTCATTAGAGCTATTCTAGGAAAAACACCTTATGAACTCTTAAGAGGTAGAAAACCTACGCTAGATTATTTTAGAGTGTTTGGAAGCAAGTGCTTCATTTTGAACACAAAAGACTACCTTACCAAGTTTGACCCAAAGTCATACGAAGGTGTCTTTTTAGGTTATTCTCAAAATAGTAAAGCCTACATCATCCTAAACAAACACACTAGGAAAGTCGAAGAATCACTTAACGTGACATTCGATGAAACTCCTCCACCCTCTAAGACATCACCCTTGGTGGATGATGACTTAGATGAAGAAGAAGCAATTAAGGTCACCGAAAAGAAAAACCTAGAAAACGACATTGTGGATGAAACTTTAGAGATTGATGAAATAGTCAACATTAAGGAATCTAGGAACCATCCATTAGAAAATGTCATAGGAAACCTTAACCAAAGAACCCTTAGGTCACAAGCCCAAAACCAAAGTAACTTCTTTTGTTTTATATCAACTATAGAACCTAAGAATGTGAATGAAGCAGCTTTAGAGATGAAAGTTGGATAGGACGTCATTCATGATAAATTAAACCAATTCCAGTGCTAAACGACGTTTGGGAGTTAGTTTTGACAACCTAAAATAAGACAATATAGGAACTAAGTGGGGTGTGTTAGAAATAATTAGATGAGAATGGTATTGTTTACTCGAAATCACGGCTAGGTTAGTTCTCAAGGCTACAACCAACAAGAGGCAACGATATATGAAAACTATGCACCGGTTGCAGACTTAGTCCATTTAGAATATTATTAAGCTTATGGGGTAATCTCATATTATCAAAAACACGAGTGTCGATTTCTTGGAATTGGCTAGATTCTAGAGAGAAGAAACACATGAAGTTTTCTAAATAGAGAAACAATGTGTTTAAAATGGAAAATGAATAAATGACTAGCACCTCATTTCCAAAGTTGGAAGGAGTTATATATATATTCTTACAATATATCTGTGGTATTAGTACCCTGTTTACTTACTGAAAGTCATCAAAACGTTAAACTATTTACTAAGAGCTATTAATAACAGTAAATACACTAATTTGACCGATCTTTTCTAACATCATAACAATCTCCCCCAAGGGAGGTCCCCCTAAAAATACTAAACTTAATCACTTCATCTTAGCTCGTAGAGATTGATTCTTTCTTTAATATCACTTGTACGCTGTTGTGGCAAGATCTTTTGATTTAATCATCCGCCCACACCCCTCCCCCCGTCCCCCCCCCCCCCCCCACCCCCCCCACCCCCCCCCCCCCCCCACCCACGTTGTCTTTGATTTGATCTTGAGCTTTTCTTGAATCATCGGCCAAACATAATCTTACATCATCTGTAATGTATCCCCATTTTGTGCACTTGAGAAGAAATTTATGGATATTAGAGTTTGCGTAAGCTTTGACCCTTATGAATCTTATCTTAACTTCATAAACACAATGTATTTCGTGCCTTATCATTTGTGATTGACTTGACATTACTGTTACTGGTCAACGCCATTCCACGTCCATCTTTTAAATGAATTCTGTAATGAAACAGTAAGCAAGATAAAGAGAAAATTATATGAAACTTCAGCCTTAGTGTTAGATAGAAAATATTATGTACACTTTGAATTTTGATGTTAGTCAAATGTTCAATGAACTGTGTAAGCACTAGGTCAAAATTTATATATTATAGTAAAAATCCCTACAATTCTTTCCAATTACTTCTCAAACAAGAGAAATAAAAGGTAAAAACCTCACTAAGAAAACACAAAACGTATTAGTTTTTTAACCAGGAAGGTTATTTCTTCTCGGTTCGTATCCCAACGAAGTCGTGATAGAAATTCGGAATAATTCGTATTAGCCAAGAATGGCTAAAGGAATTTTTTTGAAATATTGACTTCCACTACTAATATAATATCACAATTAAACACTATAAAAAAACAAATTAAAGAATTAAAAACGATAACTAATACGAAAAATTTAACCAAAACGTGATTACAAATGTACTAAAACTAGAATTTAAAAGTCTAAAGCATTAACACTAACAAATTTTATAACCTAAAAATTCACAAATTTTAATAAAAAGAAAATTTTAGAGGAAAAAGAATTAGAATTTTTTAACTATTTTTTTAATTTTTATATGAAATTCTAAGAAAAATGAATAAACTAAAAATATAACTTTTTCTAAAAAATTACCAACTAAAAAATTTTTTTTTATTATTGCAAAATTCTAAGAATGAAAAAGAAAAATTATTACAAAAAGAATAGATTTTTTCAACTATCTTTCCATTTTTCTAATATTTTCATAAGAAAAAGAAATTACCAAAAAGCCTATGTTTAATTTCTAGAAAATACAAATTCGAATTGAAGAAATAAAGAAAAATGATTTTAATAACAACTAAAGATGTGTCAAATCCAATTGGTACAAAAAAATAACCCAATTTTTACTAGCAATTGAACTCCTAATTTTTGCTAATTAAAACCTAAAACCTAATTTTATTAAACAATTTTTAAAAATAAAAAAAAAACTATTTATTAAACCTAAAAGACATGTAAAAAATGCTAAAGAATGAAAGATAAAGGGTATGCGGGTAAAATATCAAAAAATTCACACTATAGTTAAAACATACAACCCTTAAACTATTTAAAAAGTACAAAACAGACCCTACTCTAACAATTGTTAAGCTTATCTGCAAAATGAAAATAAGCTAAAACTTAAAACAGCAAAGTTGGACTTGAGCTTAATCACTAAACTTTACAAAAGACACTTTAACTTTTATCAATCTAGTAAGCAAAAAGAATATGCTTTTAAAAACTGAAAAAACAGAAACTATAAAGTGTTTCATCAAATTTCTACACAGTTTTTTCAACTTTGCTTAATCCTATCTTATACTCATTAAAATAAAAAACCAAAAGATGCTATATGAAACTTGTGATGTGTACTAGGGATTTCTAAAAAGAATAAGCTACAGAGTAAACAAGATTAACAAGAAATTTGTTCTTAAAAAGCTAAAGTTCAGCTTAATGACTATTAATAAGCAAATCCTAATAAGCTAACTAGCTCAAATTAAAAATTCCAGAAACTGAAATTTTGGAAATAAGCACTAATATGAATATGGAGTAAACCTAGATAAAAGGAATTTGTAATGAACAACTAGAAAATATAAATCTAAAAGAAATAAGCTAGTAATCTCAGCTGCTGCTATAAATACCACATTGGCAAGAATATAAGACAAACCTTAAAGCTTAAAAAGAAACTTAAAATGAACTTATTAGATGCAATGAAATACTATTAAAATGCTTAATACTAAGTGCTATTTCCTAATTACAAGTACTAAAAAGTAGCTAGAAAATTGGTGAGAATCAGCAGTAGTAACTGAGTTACTACTGCCTATGCTGATATAATTGGCAAATACCTAAGTGCAGGCCAAATTTCTAAGGTGAGGTCTCATAAACCAACTCACTAAATGTTACTAAATCTACATTTACCAAGTTTGAACTCTAAAATGCTTGTGAATTACTTAACACTTTTTTTTTAAAAACTCCCTACTATATGCACTTAAAACTTCCCTGGTGCTATGCAAAACTTTTTAGCTATCAAAAATCTGAAATTCTATCAAACTAACTTTCAATCCTTTTAAAAACGTGAACACTCAGAAAATCTCAACTATGTAAAGTTCATTGACAATCTCTTGTAGACTTTAAAGGTCAAAATCCCCAATTCCAAAACCACGACTTACTACACGTCGCAAACTAAATTTTACTTACACATCTATTTTTAAAACTAAATCTTGCTAAAACCGTATCTACTCTAAACAATAACTAATCTAATAAAGCTATAATAAGCAACTTAAAACTAAAGCTTATGTTGCTAAAAATACTGATTTACTCAGCTAGCTAAACTTTCTACAGACAAGAACTTAAGTAACTGAAAACTTAAAAGGATTCTAGCTACCAAACACTTATAAAACATTTAAATATCTAAACTAACTAAACAATATTGAAAAGGTTTAAGCACACAAAAAAAACAATGCAATAAGCTAATGAATTAAGCTAAATGTATGCTAAAATTAAAAACATGAAGCTAACCCTTTGAATTGTAGTCTCTGACCTTAGCCACTCTTGTTGAGTGAGTGGCTCTCAATTTCAGAACCTATATGGCACCTTGCCTCTAAAACCTAAGCTTAAGCTCAATAAGCTAAATTGAGCTTATTACTCCTCATTGCTTCCAAATTCAATTAACTTGAACTCAAATGAACATTATTGAACTAGAATAGAAAAATATAGTATTCAAAAATCTTTTAATAAAATTTGAACAACTTGAGAACTAGAGAAAACAGAATAAGCTATGTTAAGCTTATTACAAGCTTATTATGCAAAACTAGCTTATTACATGAAAACTTGAACACAAACAAAACTCTAATAGCTTTATTGCTTTAAAAAGAAGATTAGTACAAGATAAGAGACAATGAGTACAATTGACTTGAAAGATTTAAAAACTTAATTCGAAAAGATGAACAGTACACGTAAATTGAAAAGGAAAATTTACAAAAACTAAATTCTCTAACTATCTATATCACTAGACATCCCCTATCTGAAATATAAGCTCCTATTTACTAGGAAAAAGAATGATGAGAATTATGAGAAACTCAATCTATCTAGCCGTATGATCACATTTAACTTGAATATTAGCCGTTGGAGAATAGATGAGTTGTTCTAGAACCAATGGAAGCTTGCCAACATGTGGCAAACTGATGTGTAATGTGTAAATAACGAGTAGGGGAGAGTAGGGGAGAAACGGAAAGGGATTTGAGGAAAGATTGGTTTTGTTCGGGTGTTTATGCAGGAAAAAACGGTTAGAGGGTTGTTAGGGGAAAACTATACCGCGCTTGTGTTTTAAAAGTTTAGGATATTTGCATTTCTAGCCCTCTGTTTCTTTTTTCCAAAGTGTAATAAATTATGAGTTTGAATATTGTCATTCCTGGCCCTTGTAGTTTAGTAAACTAGAAATGGGTTTTGAGTTTGGGCTCTTTATTGGGCTTTTGTGATCCGAATGGTGTAGAAGGGCCCAAAGGGTATTTTAGTAATTTTGCATCCTCTTCAAAGGGTATAATGGTCATTTCACTTCAAACTTTGACTTGAATTTTCATGATTTTGACCTCCTTTGACTTTTTCTTTTTGTCGGGCTGATCCAGTTTTGATATCTTTCCTCATGTCTTCACTTGATCACTTGTCTTTTCCGTTTCTTGTCGGTTTTGGTCGTTTTTGCTCTTTTTGACTTTGATATCCTTTCTTGCACATTGAGACACAAAAGCACACATATTTCCATCTTTTGGCATATTTTTTGGCTTTTATTGGCGAAATCCTAGGTATTTTATGTATACAATTTAACACTTATCAAAATTCCCCAAACTAAAGGATTGTCGTGTCCTTACGCAATTTTATTAAGCGTACACTTTGTAAACTAACAAGTTTCCAAAATGCCCTTGTTTTCATCTTTTATGAATCCCCTTTTTAAACATCTTAAGCTTTTTCTCAACATTTTATCTCATGGAAACACATTATCAAATGGTTAAGCTCTTATACTTACAACTTGTGAACTTTTCACTCCCAAGAATAAATTAATGATTAAGATGTGTGCACTCTTTTCAACTTAACCATAGATCAATTTATCTTTATAGTTGAAATCCATCTAAGCTTTACACTTAAGCCTTGTGAGCTTAAATGTTAATAACATAGATAAACCTCAACTCAAAGCTAAAAGAAATTGGGAAACAAAATTTATAACTTGATTTTAGAAAATGAAATTTTTACCATTCTTTTATTTTCAATATACTATAAATTATTATTATTTTTTTATTTTTTATTTTTGCAATAGGAATGTTGTTCTTAGTTCGAACCCCTACTTAGGCCTTTCTCCCAAATAGGATATCGCATCAACAACCGGTGTTCTTAGTTCGAACCCCCACTCCGCTAAGTGTTTTGGAGGTGTGGTTAATACTGTATGCAATTCTTCTTATTGCACTAGGCTAGTCAAAGATCATTAAAATAGTCCAAGGAGGGGGGTTGAGTCATTGGGACAAAGGGAGGGAATTAAGGGAAGTGTTTGGTCAATGTTTCTAGTCAAGACTAAGCATTAATGAGTCTTATGTAGTACAAGACTCAAATTAGTAGTTTGTGTGCTATGTGCTCCCTTAGGTGGGCAATATCTCACGAAATTTAGGAGGGGGAAAGGATTTGATACTTTATTTTAATTATCAAGTATTACTAGAAGTCATAAAAGATGTATATTAAGTGTAAGGTATAAAACTTATAAAGTATATTATCTAGTTGGGTTCTTTATGGATAAATTTAGCTAACATGGTGATTTCTTTTTCATTCTTCATCCCCTTCAATGCATACCGAGATTTCATAACTAACACCTTGTTGGGTTTGTTCCAGTGTTAGCTCCATCTCAGTCGGCATTATTCAATGCATACATAAGGACTTCTACACTAACTAGTGGATATCCCTGGGTAGGTCCCTCCGGTTCTGGCTGGATCATGGGATCTGAAAACCTAAGCCTAACCGCCTTATAACTTCATAAATTTAAGAACATGGTCAGTCTTTTGGGTATTTCATCACAATCCTTCCAAAAACATTGAAAATTTCAATCAAAGTGTTTGATATAAATATCAAAATATTTACACTTTGAGAGTTTTTCATCATCACTAAAAGCTCCCCCTTAACATGTGCATCGTAATCGTAGTACATGCTAGGTATGGAGTGCATTGAGTCCATTTTATTTGATCACTTCTGTCAGTATTTATTTGATCATAGCTCTTGCGTTTGCTTTGTCACGTTGGCTCCAAAAAGTCTGTGGCAAGTACTCCATTCTTATTCCCTTGAGGCGATCATTTAGAGCAGTCCGAACGTCATCTAGAGTACCATCGCTGAACTTGTGTAGTTCGTCAATGCGCATCAATCTGTTCTTCTTGTCTTTGTTCTCATAGATGAATCCTCTTGGATCGGAGTATGGTGTATAAGCATCTCGTCTTCTCAGATTGGATCTGTACGTGTCAGGCTTTGTGAGGTTGAGCTTCTTTTGATAGCTTTCGACCACACTTCTTGTGAACATTCTTAAGGAGACATTAAATGCAATACGTTCTTCAACGTTGAGATTTGTCAATTTTCCCTGTACGAGAAGAAGCAGCATGTCTTTAATGTCTTGGATCCGAAGTCTGTGGAAGTCACCTTCTTTGAACTTGTAAAAAATGTCATCATCCCTCCATACAGTAATCTAGTCAAGATGCTTGTAGTTTTGCCATTCGACTATTTCCACCTTTGTGACAGCAATTATTCTTCTTTTTGAGTAGACGTCACAAGCTGATTCCCTTGTGGTCGCAAACGCATAGAACTATCTTCGCTTTTTTCCCCAATGTGAGATTCCCCAAAGAGCGAATTTGTCATATTTGACTATCATCTGACTCCACATTGAGTTGGGCACTAAGTTTTCTATCCATTTAATATGCCCGTAATCTGCAGCCGTGGTCTTCGTAACTGAAGTAGAGTACTTGCGGCTTGACTCACCACCACGTAGGTACTCAAGGTCGTTATTGATGAAGTGATGAAACAGTATAACATGACAACCTTGAGAATTTGGAACCAACGGTAGTGGCTGTCGCAGATCATGAGGATATTGGCGGCCTTCGGGGTTAATCCAGTCCAATTTTTCTGTTGAGGCTTTGTATACTTCTTCAACAAAAAGTATTCAAGATTCAGTCAAACTCTGCATGTTCCTTTCATCAGCTCAATTGTTGGACCGGCTAACAATTTAAGGTGTTAGTGTTTTAACATTTAGCTGGTTCATCACAAAAGCGAAGAAGTCAAATGTAGTGTCTGTTAGCTCATCGAATGACTCTCGAGGGTCTTGTCTTTTGTAAGATTGCTTAGCAAGGTTGGAGCTGATTCATGAACTGGTAGGTACAGACTTGTTCGCTATGCTTTAGCACTTGTGTGTCTATGCGAGGAAAGTACTAGCTCCGTAGGTCGAGGGTGTATGTTGAGGATAATCAACGTCAAGATATTGTAGACGATGTCACACCTGCTTGTATTGGATCCTCTGTAGTTATGTGATTTATGTCCATCTGTGGCGAGTGAGGACCTGTTTCAAAACTCCTGGTGGGCAGTGCTTCAAAGGACATCTGTAGTTTAGACAGTTTCCTCTACCAGGAGCAAATTTGGCTAGCAGATTGCTTGTGAGTCTTAGAACCTGTAGTAGTCTTTCATGCTGTCATGGTTGTCGTTTCTCTTAGAGTACTGGTAGATTCAGGTTCTTTTCTTGACCTTCTTCTTTTGGACCCCCGGTTTATCAGCGAAGGGTTCTTGATCATCAATCTGCTCCATCTTCGCAGTCTTTTTATTGTGACTGTATCTCCATAAAGTATCTAGCATAGAATTTTATGTCACGGCTTCATTAAGACATCTCTAATGCCTTGTAGAGCTGCACTTTGAGATGTCTGGCCTGTGGATAGAATTGTTAGCTTCAATCTTGTCAAATTCAAGATCTTTTTCAGCTTAATTCTGAAAGATTAGCCAAGCTCAGCATGTAGACGTCTTGGCCTTCTTTTGATGATGTACAAGAACCTCAGACTCGAGTTGTTTGGTTTACTAATTATCAACCACTAAACCCCCACCATTTTTGGATGGATTCTTTGGCGTCTTCTATTTTGACCTTGTTCCTTGATTACTTATCTTTCATTCCTTTCATTGATTGAATCAAGGAATTATTGATTTTCAGTATGAGACTCTTTCTTTTCCTCTTATCTCTTTTCTTTTTTCCTTTTCCTTTTTTTTTTTTTTTCTCGAATTCTGTCATACTTCAGTTGGACTGCAACATCTACTGCTTCCTGCATTTTATTTGCCAGATAATGATCAACGATGCCAGGAATGGAGGAGAGTGCTTCAGCATATTGATTTGTTTGTCTGAGTTCCGAGAAGTTGTCTTCTAACGCTTTTAGTCTGTAATCAAAACCAAACAACGAAGCAAAGTTAGGAAGATTTTGAAGTGAGGAGCTTGGAGTAGTAGCTGGTGTCAGGATTGGTGGTTGTTGTAATTGAATGAAGAGAGGATTCGGTGTTGGAGGACGATTGGGTGGTGCAGAGAAGGATGGCTCCGCTATGGCAGTGACAGGAGTATCTATTAGAGAGGTGGCTTCAGCATGTTGTCCAAATATAGCATCAACACCGGTATCTTGATTTGGATTCAGCATGTTGGAGACGAAGCCAGATGATACAGAAGAGCTCTGTTGTTGACCATCAGGATTTACCGGAGTTAGGGTCACATGAGTGTCTTCAATTTCCTGGGTTGCTTGAACCTGGGGCAATATAACATCTGTCATTACATCATCTCTTCCTTCAAGATTGGCATTGGTATCTTCGACCGTCTCATTTCCTTGGTCCTCTACATATGTAGCATCTTCATCCGACTTTGCTCCTTCAACATCCATCCCTTCAACTTCATTGTCACTGTCTTCGTCATCTGATGATGAAATACGAGAGGGTGTATGAACTATAGGATCGAAGGTATCATCTTCATCAGTTTCCTCTTCATGTATTATTTCATCATCATGAGTTGTGAGCTTTGGATGGATGAAATCATCACCATCATCTTCTGATTCAGTCTGTGCTTCATCATCATCATCTTGAGCATTCTCATCATCGTCATGTATATCATCATCTTCATCATCCTGTGTAGTCTCATTATCGTCATTTTTATCCTCATCTTCATCATCCTGAGCTTTCTCATCATCGTCAATTTTATCATCATCTTGATCATCGTCACTTGATTTCCAGGAGATATCATCATCTGAGTCATAATCAGGTGCATCGGGACTATCTTGTGGGGAATGTACAATAAGAAGAAGGTTGATTATGCATATCTTATGTGGGGAATGTACAATAAGAAGAAGGTTGATTATGCATATCTTATGTGGGAGGACTTCATTTATCAGATTGAGAACAAAAATACGAAGAAGGGCAATGCGGTGTACTATCCTCGTTTCACCAAGCTAGTCGTTAACTTTGTCATGGATAAAGACCCTTCAATTCCTCGAAGAAACAAGGTAAATTGGATAAAGACCCTTCAATTCTTCAAACTTCTTATTACCGACTTTAGGGTAAATTTGAAGAATGTCTCTGAATTGATCAAGATTAAGAATGTGCTTTTTGTTATTCATCTTGAATCTGACAGATCGGTTATGAACATAAGCAGAGGCCCAGAATTCTTGCATATAGATCTCTGGAACATCAGCTGAAACTTGGAATGCCTTGTAGAACGGAGTGAGTTTTAACACATTGTAGGCTACTTGAAGAGTTGCTTCCTTTGATGTGACATCCGAGCTTAATCGAAGATTCGCATTTTTACCCCCTTAAAGTCAATCTTAAGTCCGGGTGCAGGAGACTAAAGCATCATCCAAAGCAATCTGATCTGCTATTTGAGATTTCCATGAGTCTGTTTAAGAAAGAGTGAGTGCAGTTTATAATGTGACACAATTATTCATACATGAGAACCTTTATGACTTTGTAGCCACTTTTTTAAGATCATTCATCTTAGATAGGACTAAGAGGTATGAGACAATAGGCACCTTATCCCTAATATCTATGTTGAATGTAGTTATCCTTGGTCTGTCAAGCGTTTCATGTCTTTACCTTAAACTAAGAGACTTGTTTAATTTAATCTTAGTTAAAAAAACTGATCTTAAGTGTGTTAAGTCAAAACTGGTTAAGTGTTAAGCATCTTCACTCATTCGGTCCACAAAGAATACACTTTGATCGGTTTGCATTGACTATCACTCGTTTGGTTCATATAAAAATTTGCTCGATCGGTCCATACTAAGTGTCACTCGTTCGGTCCACGCTTGATGACCCTCGTTCGGTTCTCATTGAAATTTGCTCGATCGGTCCACACTAAGTGTCACTCGTTCGGTCCACGCTTAATGACACTCGTTCGGTTCTCATTAAAATTTGCTCGATCGGTCCACACTAAATGTCGCTCGTTCGGTCCACGCTTAATGACACTCGTTCGGTTCTCATTAAAATTCACTCGTTCGGTCCATTCAAAAATTTACTCGTTCGGTCCTCAATAGAATTCACTCGTTCGGTCTATGCACTGGTTCACTCGTTCGGTCCTTACTAGGTATCACTCGTTCGGTTTACTTAATTAGTAGCTCGTTCGGTCCTTTTTAAGGTTTACACTTATCACAACTATGCAAACTTTGATTCATGGTTTGATACCCTCTCTGACAATAAGATGCGTAGATCAAATTTGGCCTTTAACAGGGTAGTTTGAATAGGATTATACCATCGAACGAGCCACACTCGACAATATCATTTAAACACACGAGTAAACAACCAAATAAATGAACAATAGAGCATGACCTAGATTATAGCACAAACAACTAAATCATAACATTGCAATCCTACTTAATACACATAATTTTCTACAAGTTTTATCATAAACCTAAATTTTTCAAACACACATCAATCAAGAACACATTGAAAACAACACAAATGACAAGACTGTTTTTACATATTGTTCTGCACTCAATCCTGAGCAAAACCCCTCACTCAATTTAAGATTTTACAAGGGTTTGATTTGATGAACCCTAATTTTATTTTTAGGGTTTATCGAAATCAAATCCTCATTGAACCATAATTTGTGTGATCATTGGAGTGTGAGAAGCACTTTAAAAAGAATACCTTAATCTTGAAATGATCTTGAGGAGACGGATTGAAGGTTACGGTTGAGTGTGTGTGCGTGTGTGTGTTCTAAGTGGGAGTGTGTGATGAATAGTGACACGAACGGGTGGGGGTGGGAATGTTATTAACCAATTTTTAATTTTGACACATTTGGCCCCTCATGTTAACATGACTTATTAATCTTGCAAATTAGGTTTTATAAGGTATATTCAAGTTAAACAAATAGCACATATGGTCCTTAATGTTTTATACTCTCATACCTATAGACATAATTTAGCAAACTACACCCTAAAGGCATAAACAAATAACACATAAGGCACAAACAAGCTAAACTTAATTAACTTTCTATCAAGAGATATTATGTTATTGTTTAAAAAACCTTTTCCCTTTAATAGCTCATTTTATCATGACAAAGAAATTTGACATTTTCTCCCCCTCAAACAATGACCCGTTTTCTATTGAAAGAACTGTTAGTATGTCGTTGTTTGTGAAGTCAAAAGGTTACACGAAAAAATATTTTCAGATGATGGAATGATTTTATTTTTGAACAAAAACAACACCACTGTTAAATAAGATTTACTCTTTTTTAACATAGGATGCACTGAAACGTTACACTTGTGATGAGGAAGCACGGGTTGTGATGCTTAGTAATCACAAAGCCTTGCTTGGTCGTTAGAGTAGGACCATGCCTCAGGAATAAATTCTCGTTGTTAGGGAACATCTGTCTTTTAGACGGGCACATGTTTTTTCCGCTAGGTGAAAAAGGCGGGTTTACTATCTAAAATATTAGCAAGGCCATTTGGCATGTTTTGATAACATTTGAAAATTCGGCTCGATCTTATTTACAGACTTGTATCATTGTTGAATGACATTTCTAAGACCGTAAATGTTATCGATTTTCAGAAGACATGCCATTTGAAAACTTCTTTTTGTATTTTTCTCATTTTTTAATTTTGTATTTTGTTTTTGTAAAGGTTTTATAAAATGAAAATGTTTTTGACTTTTCTGATTTTATATTTTTATCTTTTGATTTTATAAAATTTATATATAAAAAGAAAATATTTTTGGTTTTTCTGAGTTATATTATATACATATGATACAAAGGATATTCGAATAGGTACCACCACTATTCGTCAACGTCATCTGCCAATTTTTTCAGAGTCTCCGGTGTAAAACTTCGCATACCCAGCTTGTTGATGAGAAATTCAATTCTTTCTCTGCCAAGCGCTTTAGTGAAGATGTCCGCCAATTGATACTCCGTATTGACAAAGTAAAGTTCGATCACACCATTTTCAACATGCTCTTTGATGAAGTGAAACCTGATGTCGATATGATTGGATTGTAGGTTGAACGTTGGTGCAGGCATAAGGCAAGTGCGCTTTTGTTATCACAGAACATTGGAATTTTATTGTATCCAAGCCAGAGTCGGTAAGTGAGATCTCATCCAAAGGACTTGAAGCACAACAACCGGACATAATGCAAGATTAGTCAGCTTCCGTGTACTGGTGATCGACATGCGACTGTTCTGCCTTTTACACGACCATGCTCACATGGCGTTCATCCCAATAGCGGTATATACTGCCAGGATTGTGCTACGGCATGTATCTTGACAACCAGCATGATCCGCATCTGCAAATGCTGTTAGTGCAAAGGAAGAATCCTTCGGATACCAAAGTCCCCGATGTACGATTCCTTTTAGATACCGAAAGATCATTTTTACCGCATTTAAGTGCTTTTCGGTAGGCCGAGCCTGATACCGGGCACACATGCATATAGCAAATTGTAGGTCTGGCTCTGGCACTGATAAGATTAAGGTGGGGTGAAATCATACCACGATAGTGTGATGGATCTACAGCGTTCCCTTCTTTATCCTTATCCAGTTTGGACTTCTCCACCATGGGAGTATCCACTGGGTCACAAGATTCAAAGCCATATTTCTTTAGTGATTCAAGAGCATATTTAGATTGGTTTATGAAGATGCCTCTGGGACTT
This sequence comes from Tanacetum coccineum, assembly GCA_026074375.1. NCBI lineage: Eukaryota > Viridiplantae > Streptophyta > Magnoliopsida > Asterales > Asteraceae > Tanacetum > Tanacetum coccineum. The sequence continues at coordinate 15,603 of BQNB010017911.1, forward strand.
TAAAGAAGATTGCTGTTAGTCTAAGAAAAAAATGAGATTTTCCCATCAGCGACATCTTGAATTTGACACATTATTTTAGCGAATAGATCACAAAGTTCAGGAGTAGATGCAGCAAAGATAATATCATCGACATAGATTTGTACCAGTAGAAGTTCTTTGCCTTCTCTACGGATGAACAGAGTAGGATCCACTGAGCCTTTTGAGAAGTCATTGGATATCAGGAATGAAGACAACATATCATACCACGCGCGTGGAGCTTGTTTCAACCCATAAAGAGCTTTCTTAAGCTTGTACACGTAGTTAGGTTTGTCTGGATCCACAAATCCGTCCGGTTGGCTAACATAAACTTCTTCCCGCAGATTACCATTCAGAAACGCAGTCTTCACATCCATTTGATAGACGACCATGTTCATATGAGCAGCAAATGCTAGAAAAATTCGTATAGCCTCTAATCTTGCAACAAGGTGCGAATCGACTCTTAAAATCCAATTCCCTCTTTCATGACGATACAACAAGAGCGACCAACAAAACGCTCCCCTTGTTTTTTAGAATACCTCCTAACTCATCAAGCTTAACCTTATAAATCCACTTAAGGGTGATTACAAATGCTTTATCTGGAGGAGGAACAAGTTCCCAAACTTCAAGACGTTCAAATTCATGAAGTTCCTCTTGCATAGCTTCAATCCAACATGCTTGAGTTAATGCGTCTTTGTAGTTCTTAGGTTCGACTGATGTGAGAAAGGCATCATAGTAGCAGAATAAGGCTTGTTCATAGAGTTGTAGTCGTTTGGAAACTGGTCTGTCGAGAGCACCGATTATATTCTCAAGTGGGTTATCCTTAGTCCATTTGCTATTTTGTTCATAAACTTGGTGATCGGGAGGCACAATTGTATGAATAACATCCGATGATAAGTATTGACCAAATGCAACTTCTGGAACTGGAATACCAAAGTACGGATCATTACCCATATGTGCAACTTCAATATCATGATTGTCGTCTTCAGCATCATGAGAAATAATCGGAGTTTGAGTTTCTTGTGTTGTATAAGAGTTACTTAATGATGGTGCATCTTGATCAACTGTAGTTGAGGAAGGTGAACCGGTTGATACAGCATGTTCAGGTGCAACTACTTCTGGAATAGGAGCAATGACTTCTGAAGCTTGTAAATCAACATAAGGTGGGGGATTAAGTGACTCATCAAACATTGGTTGAAACAACAAATCCCAGTCAGATCTCGAAGGTGGTACAAATGGTGTTGAAGAAGGAGGGTTTAGCACGAGTCCTGAACTAAGTGTTACAGGAGTCATTTCATGAAGTGCGGGTCCTGAACTGCTGTGTTCAGAAGCCATCGCGGTCAGCTCATCAAAGTCAACATGAATGGTTTCAATTATTCGTCTGGTACGTCTGTTGTAAATCCGGAATGCTTTCTTCGTGGGTGCATAACCAATGAAAATATTTTATTTCTTCACAGTGGTCAGCCTTTGTTGGAACTTGCCCAAAATTTTCTGTATCATTCATTGGGTAGCAAAGTGCACCAAACACATGTAGATACGATAGATAGGGAGGTTTGTCGTGTAAAAGCTCGTATGGTATTTTACCGTGACGATGACGTATCATGGAACGATCTTGGGTATAACAGGCTGTGGCAACCGCTTCGGCCCATATAAATAAAGGAGCTTTTGCATAAATTAACATCGTACGGGCTATTTCAATTAGCGTACAATTTCGTCTTTCAACAACACTGTTTTGCTGTGGAGAGCGTAGCGATACGGGATGTTTCAGTGTGGAGGAATGATAGACCTATTGCCGAGTCTGCATATATATTACGCATTGGTTTTTGTTTGGATTAACAAACTCAGTTCCATTATCTGTTCTGATGCGACGAACGGTTTCCTTAAGAAGTACTTGGATCATTCCTATAATTGATAATCAAAAGCTGGAGCTTATCTTGGATCGCAAACATTTTACCCATGTAAATCGAGAGTTGGCGTCGACCCCCCCCCCCCCCAATAACGAGGATGTCTTCTTTCCATTGACGCTTACGACACGCATGGGCCCACGCAGATCCCATATGCAACAGATATAGTTTTTTCTTGATTGGGGTCTTTAGATTGGGTGGGTTTCTTTGAACTTTTTAACCTAAATGCACATGCAGAACATAAGTGGTCCTTTTCAAACTTAAGCTTAGGGAGACCTTGTACAAGTCCATGTCTTGCAAGATGATTGATAGCACCAAAGTTCAAGTGAGATAGACGATGATGCCATAACCAAGACTTGGTTTTAGATGCCTTTGACTATAGAAAATGGAGAGGAAATGCAATCCTTTCCAAGTAAGAGTGTATAAAGATGAATCCCCTCGAGATCCCGTTAATATTCAACACCTTTTAGATTGCGAATGAAGCATGTGGTGTGTTGACGAAAGCAACGTCAAGATTTAAATCATAAGTAATTGTACCCACAGAAAATAGATTATGTCCAAGTCCTTCAACATAATAACCTTTGATAATAGTAATCATTCCCAATCTGATAGTCTCCATAAACTTATTTCTTTGCAACTTGATCATTTCTTGAATGTGAAAGTTACCCACGAACTTACAAAGAAAATTGTGAGCTGAGAACGATTTCGGTCATGGTGCTTCGAGCAACCGGAGTCCAAATACCAGAGGACGATTTGGACAACCTGTATTCATTAAGAGAAGTAGATGGAATATTGGTTTTTGTGGATCCCCAGGATTTACTGGGTTCCTGTTTGTTAGCAGACATTGGTTGAATAACCTTAGTTTTGCTAACGGACTCAGTATTCTTATTCTTCCTAGGTTTCCTTGAGTAAACCAATTTAACCACAGGTTTGGGTGATTCAGATTTTTAGACACAAATTCGGTTTCCCTAGAAAGGCAACTTCATTGGTAGTGGTAATCCTAGTTAAAGGGCACACATTTCCTACAATAGTGAAGGTCCGACCGGTAGGTCTCCAAATATATCCTATCTGAGTGAACACTTTTCCTGTTGGTTTCCAAATATCTTTCTTAGATTTACTCGTCTTAGATTTACTCTTCTTAGGTTTAGCACGAAATTTCACATCATTCATAGAATTAGAAACACACAAATTATCAGAAGACATGCAATCATCACTGTTAATACAGAATAATAGAATTATCTTGTTTCTGGAATTCTGCACAGAACAAGATCCATTAACTTTAACTAGTACCATTCCTTTTATTTAAAAAAATAGAATTTAACGTTCCTAGAGTGAGCTTCTACTTTATTCTTTCGAATTACTACTTGTGTTTTGCTGAATCCCTATCATTCCTGGTATTGCCTGAAGGATGTGATCCCGCAAGCACTAAGTAGAAAGTCTAACTCATGTAGATGCAACGCACGCTTGTGCTCAGATATATCATATTTTGCGCGCTGAGTCGAGCTCTGGTTTTGTGTTGCAGCCCGCACAGTGTAGCCTTGAGCCTGATACGGCAAACACACTATCTTTTCTTCGTCACATGTGGACGCACCGCGTTGTGACCTCTCCCGTCCATTGCAGGCACACATCATAGAGACGCGTCGGCAATAGGGCTCTACGGAGATCTAGAGAGCACGCTCGCTCTCATAGAGAGGACGTGTGGAAAGACAAATCCTTAATGACTTTGTATACCTATAGGCAGACCTAAAAGTAATTCTTGAGGATGATTAGCTTGTACATGTTCGACTATATCCCTAGGTCAAAGCTTCTTCCCTCTTTTTTTTCCCATGAGTGTGTTTAATTAAGAGGAGGTGAGCATTCCTTTTATTCAACAATTGTGGGCGTGATGGGTTCCATATTCTCCTTAAGGACACATTTTGGTTCAACAGAGTGAGTCCAATAGCCTCCTTATCTACGCTTTTTTTTTTTCCTTTAAGTTTTCCTCTAATCATTTTTTTAGGGCTGCTATGACTAAACCTTGTTCCTGAAGTTTTGCATTTAAATTAGAAATGTCCCCAGACTTTATATTGACTTGTTGGATTAACGCATCACATTGTTCTTTTGATCGATACTCGTTTTGGTTTAATCGAGGTCATAAAGGTGCTTAAAGTCTGTTTCAATGCTCATTTCTCAGTAACAAGTTTTGTCCTCTATGTTACAATTCCAATGTTAAGAGTCTCAATTTCTCATTCCATGTCCATTTTTACTGATACTATCATATCCACATTTCCTTTTAAGGACTTAATTGTCCTCTTTCAACTTGACAATGACTAGTGTCACTTGTGCTTGAGACTGAGCTCTCAATTCACTTAATTCAAACAACTGAGTAAAACTTGGAGCATTTTGATTTAAAACACTGTTTTCTTGTTGAAAAATTTCTTGGTTAAGTTGAGAAATCAGCTATCCAAAGTGATGCAATGTTTTTCAAGAGTCGTAAAACTCTTACAAAGTTTTTCGTAAGTTTCTTTATCAACAAAATCCTTTTTGTGCTTGAGAAGACGCGACTCTCGGTAGAGAGAGAGAGAGATGATACGACCACTTTTAGCCACCATTCATTCACAGTTTTCACCACCTTCATTCACAGACAAATTCACAATAGTTTTTACAATATCATGATCAATGGCTTGTGCCAAGAGTCGTTCATTTTCACTCAAAACTTGATTTATTTTAACTTCGAAAGTTCTGGACTCCAAGCGATGTTGTTCGACAGCCTGTTCCATTTGATAAAAGACTTTTTGGACATCTGCGGCCAAGTTCTTCAGACTCAAGTATTGATTGAAGTTATTGAAGTATATCTTGAATTCTTTTATTAAACGGAATGATAATTTCATCTCGAAAACAAGCGTTTGGAGTTCAAAAACCCCCACGTGCCCTAGTGTAAGCTGTGGCAGTGGTTTTTTCTTTGAACAACCAGATCAAAGTCAGTCAGATAGGTTTAAGCTTTTTCAGCTTAGTATATTACCATACTTACTTTAGGAAGTTCTTTTGGAACCTCAACTTTGAAATAAAAAAGAAAAACCCCCACCCCCACAGCTGCGCACAGTCGCGCGTCCGCTGCGCCCTCTTCGGGGGGGAAGAAATGGATGGGGTCTTCTCTCGCTCGCGTCCCTGAACGTCCCGCAGAGTCCTAACATGCTCTCGCCCCTCTCTCTTTTTGACCTCCCTCCAGTCATACGTTCGATGTGCTCCGTGGAGAGAGATTATTGGAAAGCGACTTCAGTTCCAGCGTTTAGACCCATCTCATTCTTCCACAACCGTCAAAGTTGAGGTTCACTCTAGAACTTCCTAAAAGTAAGTTGGTAAATACTAGCTTGAAAAGCGTAATAACACGCTATCTTACTGACTTTGATCTGTTGTCAAAGAAAAATACCACATGCCACAGTCTATCAATGAGGGCACGTCGGGGGGTTTGAACTTACAATCCGCTTGTTCTCGAGATGAAATCATTTACGTTTATAAAAGAATTAAATTATCTTCAATAACTTCAATCTATACTTGGTGAAGAACCTTGCCGAGTCCAAAAAGTCTTTTAGCAAATGGAAACACGGCTGTCTGAACAACATCGATTGGACGTCCAGAAATTTCGAGTTAAAATAAATCAAGTTTTGAGTATGAAAAAATGAATGACTCTTGCACCATCCACCAGCAATTGATCATGATATTGTATAAACTATTATGAATTTGTCTGTGAATGATGGTGTGTGATTCACTGTGCACCTTGCCCAATGGTCTCTTGTGAGAGCTCGCCACCTCAAGACTGAGCTTCTCAACAAATAGGATTTGTTGATAAAGAAACTTTACGGAAAAACTTTGTAAGAGTTTTTCGACTCTTGAAAAACATTGCATCATAGCGTGGAAGCTGATTCTCCACTTAATAACCAAGAAAATTTTTCAACAAGAAAATAGGGTTCTCAGAGTGTCACGATCTCTTCTCTCGGCACGCACCCCAAGTTTTACCCTACTGCTTGTCTTGACACTTAAGTGAATTGTCGTCGATGATCAGTCTATCAAGCACAAGTACCATACCCCCAAGTCATTGGCAAGTTGTTCAGCGCACTCTCCCTTCCGGTCTCGCGTCCGCACCAGCCCTTTCTCTCTCTTCCGGATATCCGTGGCACTGTCCTCACTGCAGCTAAGAAGCGTATAAAATGGACATGTGATGAAATTGAGAACTCTTGAACATTGAATTGGAACATAAGGTGACAAAACTTGTTATGGAGAATGAGCATTTGAAAAGACTTATCATGCAACTTTATGGACTCGATTAACCAAACGTGTTCGATCAAAAGAACAATGGGCTGCGTTAATCCAACAAGTCAATTATAAAGTCTGGGGAAATTCTAATTTAAATGCAAAACTCAGGAAACATCTACCAGACATGTTTAGTCATAGCAGCCCTAACAAATGGAGGTTTTAGGAACTTTAAGGGAAAATGCTTGGTTTTTAGGGGGATTTTTGTTTTGTTTTTTAATGGAGGCTATTGAGACTCACTCTGTTGATCCAAATGTGTCTAAGGATAATATGGAACCAATCACGCCCAAATTGTTGAATAAAAGGACTGCTCACTCCTCCTATATTAAACACACTCAGGAAGAAGCTTTAGTCCTTAGGGATATAGTCGAACATGTAAAAGCTAATTATCCTCAAGATTTACTTTTAGAGTCTGCCTTTAGGTATACCAAAGTCATTCAGGATTTGCTTTCACACATAAGTAGATCTTGCCCTAGCATCAACAATTTTGGTCCTCAATTAGTTGAGGTCACACCGAGGAAAAAGGACAAGAAAGTTAGGTTTGGCGAAGACTTCAAATCCAGAAAACACAAAACCAGACTCGAACTTCAAAAAAACATAGTTTCTAACAAGCGTTGTGGTTGCATTCTACAGGAGTAAGACTTCTCTACTAGTGCTTGCGGATCCAGCCTTCAGGCCAATACCAGGAATGATAGGGACTTCAGCAAAACCAAGGTCAGTAATTCGAAGAATAAAGTTAGAAGCTCACTCTAGGAACGTAAAATCTAGTTAAATATACGTAATGGTATGTTAAAGTTATTGGATCGGCGTCTGGGCAGAATGCACATAGTAATCAAGAAATTCTGATTTTGTCATGTATTAACAGTGATGATTGTATGTCTTATGATAATTTGTGTGTTTCTAACTCTATGAATGATGTGAAATTTCGTGCTAAACCTAAGAAGAGTAAATCTAAGACGAGTTAAATATAAGAAAAGAATATTTGGAAAACCAACAGGAAAAAGTGTTCACTCAGTTAGGATTTATTTGGGAGACATACCGGGCGGGCCTTCACTATTGTAGGAAATGCTGTGCCTTTAACTGTGATTAACTTACTAATGAAGTGCCTTCTAGGAAAACCAATTGTTCTCAAATCTGTGAATCACCCAAAACCTGTGGTTAAATTGTTTACTCATGGAAACCTAGGAGTATAAAGAAATATTGAGTCCGTTAGCATAACTAAGGTTATTCAACCAATGTTCTGCTAACAAACAGAGGATCCCAGTAAATCCGTGAGGCATCACCTCTTAAACAATATTCCATCTACTTTCTTAAGTGAATGCAGGTTGTCCAAATCGTTCCTCTGGTATTTGTGACTCGGTTGCTCGAAGCACAGGACCGGAGATCGTTCTCAGCCTCACCTCAATTTCTTGTAAATTCTAGGATACAGTCAAATTCAGGAATATGAATCAAGTTGCAAAGATAAATAGGTTATGGTGGGGGGGAGGTCTGGTGAGACTATCAGATTGGGACTGTTTCTATTTAAGGGTTTTTTATGTTTGAAGGAGACTTGGGGGGGGGGGGGGGACATAATCTATTTTGCTGTGGGACAATTCTATGATTTTAAATCTTGAAGTGGCTCTTTCGTCAATCACATGCTTCATTCGCAATCTAGAAGGTGTTGATTTATTAACGGGATCGCGAGGGGATAATCTTTATAACGCTGACTTGGGAATTATGATTGCATCCTCTCCCATGTTTTATATTGTCTCCAAGCATCTAAAACCATGTCTGGTTATGGCATCATTGTCTCTTCTCACTTGAACTTTGGTGCTATCAATCATCTTGCAAGTCATGGACTTGTACAAGGTCTCCCTAAGTCGTAATGTTTGAAAGGATCCACTTATGTTACTGCTCTGTGCATGAGGTAAAAGTTCAAGAAACCCCACCCAAAATCTAAAGAACACCAATTCAAGAAAATCTATATCTGTTGCATATGATCTGTGTGGGCCATGCGTGTCGTAAGCGTCAATGGAAAGAGTTAATCCTCGTTAATTGTCGACGACTACTCTCGATTTACAGGGGTAAAAAGTTTGCGGATCAAAAGATGAAGCTCAGCTTTTTATTATCATGTTTGGGAGATGATCCAAGTACGTCTTAAGGAAAACCGTTTCGTCGCATCAGAACAGATAATGGAAACTGAGTTTGTTAATCAGACGTTGCGTTTAATTATTATGAGAGGTTTGGCTCTCTCATGAAACATCAGTTGCACGTCTCCACACAGCAAGACAGTGTTGTTGAAGACAAAATTGTACGCTTTATTGAAATAGCCGCACGAGGTTTAATTTATGCAAAAAGCATCCTTTTATTTGCATGGGCGAAGCGGTTGCCACTAGCCTGTTTTACACAAGATCGTTCAATGATAAGGTCATCGTCACGGTTAAAAATACATACGGCTTTTACAGACAGTAAATCCCGACTCTATCAGTATCTACATGTGTTGGGCACTCCTTTGCTACACAATGAATGATATGCGAAAATTTGGGCAAGTTACACCCAAAGGTGACATTGGTATATTCATGGTTATGCAACCCACGAAGAAAGCATTCCGGATTTACAACAGGACGTCCTAGACGAATAATGAAACCATTCATGTTGACTTTTGATGAGCTGACGCGTGGCTTCTGAACACAGCAGTAGGACCCGCCCCCTTCATGAAATGACTCCTTGTAACACTTAGTCAGGACTGTGCTTAACCCTCCTTCTTCAGCACCATTTTGTACCACTTTCGAGATCTGACTGGGTTTGTTGTTTCAACCAATGTTTGATGAGTCATTATTCCCCCACCTTATCTTGATTTACAAGCTTCAGAAGTCATAGTCTACTATTCAAGATTGTAGTTGGCACCTGAAATGCTGTATTCACCGGTCTCATCACCCTTCCCTTTCAACTAAAGTTGATCAGAGGCACCATCATTAAGTAACTCTTTATACAACACAAGAAACTCAAACTCCGATTTTTCTCATGATGTCTGATAGCCGACAATCATGATATTGAAGTGGCCATATGGGTAATGATCCGTGCTTTGGTTATTCCAGTTCCAGAAGTTGCCATTTGGTCGATAGTTCATCGGATGTTTTTCATACAATGGGGCCTCCCGATCACCAAGTTTTGAACAAAATAGCATAATGGACTAAGGAATAACCCACTTGAGAATATAATCGGGTGCTCTCGACAGACCAGTTCCAAACGACTTACAACTTCTATATGAACAAGCCTTATTCGGCTACTATGATGCCTTTCTCACATCAGTCTGAAACCTAAGAAAACTTCAAAGACGCTTAACTCAAGCATGTTAGATAGGAAGCTATGCAAGAGGGCGGTTTATAAATTCGAACGTCTTGAAGTTTGGGAACTTGTTCTCCTCCAGATAAAAGCATTTATAATCCCTTAAGTGGAGTTCATGAGGTTAAGCTATTGATGAGTTATGGAGGTGATTCTGAAATAAAAGGCTCGGTTGGTCGCTCTTGGTTATAGTCAAGAAGAGGGAATTGTTGTGAAGAGTCATTCGCTTCGATTGCAAGATTAGAGGCGTTACGAATTTTTCAAGCCAGTTGCTGCGTATAGGAACTTGGTCGTCCTATCTAACTGGATGTGACGGTTGAATGCGTTTTGAATGGTAATCTGCATGGGAAGGAGGTTTATGTTAGCACCGGACGGATTTGTGATCCAGACAAACCTAACTACGTGACAAGCTTATGGAAAGATTTTTTATGGGTTGAAACAAGCTCCACGCGTGTGGTATGATATGTTGTCTTCATTCCTGATATCCAATGACTTCTCAAAAGGCTCAGTGGATCCTACTTATTCATTCTGTAGAGAGGCAATGAACTTCTACTGGTACAATCTATGACGTGATAGGATCGTTTGCTGCATCTACTCCCTGGAAACCACTTTGCCCTCACCGAGTCCTATCTATTCGCGAAAATAATGTGTTCAAATTCAAGATGTCTGATGATGGAATAAAAATCTCATTTTTCTTAGGACTACAAGATTCCTTAAAGTCCACAGAGGCATCTTCATAAACCAATCTAATATGCTCTTGATTCTCTAAAGAAATATGGCTTGGAATCGTTTGTGACCCAGTGGCATATCCCATGGTGAAAAGTCCCCAAAAGGGGGTGGATAAGGATAAAGAAGGAACGCTTGTAGATCATCACCACTATCGTGTATGATTGGCACCCCTTCCTTATCTTGCAGCCAGTTAGACCAGACCTACAATTTGCTATATGGCATGTGATGCCCGGTATCAGGAATCGGGAATTATCCCCGACGTAACAAGCACTTCACGCGGTTAAAAAGGATCTCTTCGTATCAAAAGGCTTCGCAGACATCGGGGACTTTAGTATCCGAAGGATTCTTCCTTTGCACTAACAGGCATTTGCTGTATATGCGGGATCATGCTGGTTTTGTCAAGATACATGCGTTTAGCACATCTGGCGTTTATAAGCTTTTGGGTGATTAGGAATTGTGAGTGGTCGTGTTTTGGTAAAAGGCAGAAAAGCGCCGCTCGATTTCCAGGACGGAAGCTGATATATTGCTTTGTCCGGTTGTTGTGCTCATGTCTTTTGGTATGAGATCTCAATCTTACGACTATGGCTTTGGATTCAATAAATTTCCTAATGTACTGTGGATAACAAAAATCGCTATTGCCTTATGCTTTGCAACAAAACGTTCTACATTCCAGAATCCAAGCATATATGACATAGGTTTCACTTTCATCTAAAGTGCATGTTGAAAATGGTTGTGATCGAACTTTACTTTGATCAATAAGGAGTATCAAATTGGACGGACTTCTTCACTAAAGCGTCTTGCAGAGAAAGGATTGAATTTCTCATCAACATGTCTGGGTATGCGAAGTTTTACTAACGGAGGAATCTGAAAAATTGGCAGATGACGTTGTCGGAATAGTGGTAGGGTACCTATTTCGCATATCCTTTGTATCATATGTATATAATATAACTCAGAAAAACCAAAAATATTTTCTTTTTTATATATAAATTTTATAAAATCAAAAGATAAAAATATAAAATCAGAAAAGTCAAAAACATGTTCATTTTATAAAACCTTTACAAAAACAAAATACAAAATTAAAAATAAGGAAAACTACAAAAGAAGTTTGTAATGGCCATTGTCTTTGTAAAGCGGTAACATTTACGGTTTCTTAGAAATGTCAGCAACCATCGAGACAAGGTCTCTGTAAATGAAGTTCGAGCAGAAGTTTCAATTGTTTTCAAAACATTGCCAAAATGCTTGCTATTATGTTAGATAGTAACCGCTTTTCACTAGAGATAAACAGGTCGTCGAAAAAGGACATGTTGTTTCCTAAAAACGAGAATTTTTTCTCGGGCATGGTTCTACTCTAGTATGGACCAATGCAAAGGCTTGTGATGACTTTGCTTCACCAACCCGTGTTCCTCTATCCACAAGGGTACGTTTTACGTAAGTGCATCTATGTGTATAAATAAGAGAAATCTTATTTAAAATGGTGTTTGTTGTTTTTGTTCAAAAATAAAATCATTCCATCATCTGAAAATATTTTTTCGTGTAACATTTGACTTCTCAAACAACGACTACAGTTCTTTCAATAGAAAACGGGTCATTGTTTGAGGGGGGAGGAGGAGGATAAATGACGAGTTTGCTGTTGTCATGTGCTTATTAAAGGAATAGGTTTTTTAAACAAATAATAATATTCTCTTGATTGGGAAAGTGAATTAAGTTTAGCTGGTTTGTGGCATTAGTGTGTTATTTGTTTATGCGTTAGTGGGTTTGTAGTTGCTAAATTTATGTCTATAGGTATGAGAGTATAAAAGATTAGGACCTTATGTGCGGATTGGTTTAAACTTGATCTGACCTTATAAACTAATTTGCAAGATTAATAAGTCATGTTAACTGAAGGGGCCAAATGTGTCTAATTAAAAAATTGGTTGTAACATTCCACCCCAACCCGTTCGTGCACTATTCACATAACACTCCTCACTTAAAAACTAACACACAACACACAACTACTCGTAACCTTTCAAATCCGTATCCTCAAGATTCATGTCAGATGAAGGGATTCTTTTTAATGTGCTTTCAACACTCCAATGGATCACACCAATTATGATTTCAATGAGGATTTGATTTCGATAATCCCTAAAAATAAAAATTAGGGTTCATCAAATCGAACCCTTGTAAAATCTTAAATTGAGTGAGGGGTTTTGCTCAGGATTGAGGTGTTAGTACAATATGTAAAAAACGTTTGTCATTGGTGTTGTTTTCAATTGTGTTATTGATTGATGTGTGTTTGATAAATTGATAGGTTTAGTGTATAGATATTGGTAGAAATTATGTGTATTAGTAGGCTTCAATGTTATGATTTAGTTGTTTTATGCTATAATCTAGGTCATGCTCTATTGTTCATTTAATTGGTTGTTTACTCGTGTGTTTAAATGATATTGTCGAGTGTGGCTCGTTCAATGGTATAATCCTATTCAAACTACCCTGTTAAAGGCCAAATATTGATCTGGATCTGCGCATCTTATTGTTCATGGGTATTAACATGAATCCTGTTTGCACTAGTTGTGATAATTGTAAACCTTAAAAAGGAACCGAATGAGTACAATTAAGTAAACGAACGAGTGATACTAGTAAGGACAACGAAGGGTAAACCAGTGCAAGACTTTCACCGAAACGAGGATTATGTGATTCTATTGAGGACCGAACGAGTAAATTTTTGAATGGACCGAACGAGTGAATTTTAATGAGAAATCCGATCGATGTGTCATTTATGAGTGGAGACTCGATGACCTTGAGCGGACAATTTAGTGTTGGACACGATTCGAGCAAATTTTAATGGAATTCCGAACGAGTGTCTTTAAGGTGGATTAAGTACGAACGTAGTGACACTTAGTGTGGACCGATCGAGCAAATTTCAATGAGAACCGAACGAGTGTCATCAAGTGTGGACCGAACGAGTGACACTTAGTATGGACCGATCGAGCAAATTTTTATATGAACCAAACGAGTGATAGTCAATGCAAACGATCAAAGTGTTTCTTTGTGGACCGATATGAGTGGATGATGCTTAAACGCTTAACAGTTTTGACTTAACAACTTTAAGATCAGTTTTTTTAACTAAGATTAAATTAATAAGTCTCTTAGTTTAAAATAGACATTAAAAAGCTGATAGAGAACAAGGTTATCTACATTCAATTAGTTGTTAGGATAGGGCCTTTGTCTCAATACGCTATTAGTCTATCTAGATGATTGATCTTAAAAAGTGCTAAAAGTCATAAAGGTTCTCATGTATGAATGATTGTGTCACATTATAAACTGCACTCACTCTTTCTTAAACAAACTCATGGAAATCTCAATAGCAGATCAGATTGCTTTGGATGATGCTTTAGTTGCTCCTGCCAACCGACTTAAGATTGGTAAATGCAATCTTCGATTAAGCTCGGATGTCACATCAAAGGAAGCAACTCTTCAAGTAGCCTACAATGTGTTAAAACTCACTCCGTTCTACAAGGCATTCCAAGTTTCTCCTGATGTTCCAGAGATCTATATGCAAGAATTATGGGCCTCTGCTTATGTTCATAACCGATCTGTCAGATTCAAGATGAATAACAAAAAGGCACATCTTAATCTTGAATCAATTCAGAGGACAATTCTTACAAATTTACCCTAAAGTCGGTAATATAAGATAGTTTGAAGAATTGGAAGGGTCTTGATCACCAATTTTACCTTTGTTTCTTTGAGGAATTGAAGGGTCTTTATCCATTGAACAAAGTTAACGACTAGCTTTGGTGAAACGAGGATGGTTCATCGCATTGCCCTCTTCGTATTTTTGTTCTCAATCTGATAAATGAATTCTCCCACATAAGATATGCATAATCAACCTTGTTCTTATGTGTACATTCCCCATAAGGAATTATGCTAATCAAACCTTCTTCTTACTGTACATTCCCCTCAGATAGTCCCGATTAAATGCCCTGATTATGACTCAGATGATGATATCTCCTGGAAATCAAGTGACGATGATCAAGATGATGATAAAATTGACGATGATGAGAAAACTCAGGATGATGAAGATGAGGATAAAAATGACGATAATGAGACTACACAGGGAGGTTGAAGATTGGTTGATATACATGACGATGATGTAGAATGCTCAAGATGATGATGTGAAGCACTGTCTGAATCAAGAAGATGATGGTGATGAGGTTCATCCATTCCAAAAAGCTCACAACTCTGGATGATGAAATAATACTTAAGAGGAACCGATAGAAGATGATTCCGTCACTCCTATAGTTCATACACCCTCTAGTATTTCTAGCATCAGATGACGAAGACAGTGAAATTGATAGTTGAAGGGATGGATGTTTGAAGGAGCAAAGCTGGATGAAGATGCTACATAGGGTAGTGGGAGCCAAGGAAAATGATTCGGGATCGATGATACCAATGCCAATCTGGAAGGAAGAATGATTGTAATGACAGATGTTATTATTGCCCCAGGTCAAGGCACCCCAGAAATTGATGACACTCATGTGACCCAAAATCTGGGTATAAATCTGTATGGTCAACAACAGAGCTCTTCTGTTTAATCTGGCTTCGTCTCAAACATGTGAATCCAAATCATGATACCTGGTGTTGATGCTATATTTGGAAAAACAGGCTGAAGCTTACCCTCTCTAATAGATACTCTTGTCACTTCCATTGCGAGCCAATCCTTCTCGGCACCACCCAAATCGTCCTCCAACACGGACTTCTCTCAATTCAATTAAAACAAACCACACAATACTCTGACACAGGCCTACGAATCCAAGCTCCTCACTGCAAAATCTTCCTACTTTGCTTCGTTTGTTTTGGTTTTGATTACAGTCTATAAGCGTTAGAAGACAAACTTTCCAGAACTCAGGACAAACAAATCAATATGCTGAAGCACTCTCTTCCATTCTTGGCATCGTTGATCATTATCTGGGCAATTATAATGCAAGGAAGCAGTAGATGTGCAGTCCAACTAAAGTATGACAGGAATTCGAGAAGAGTCTCACTTACTGAAATCAATAAGTCCTTGATTCAATCAATGAAGGACATGAAGAAAGTTCTCACAAGGAACAAGTCAAAAGTAAAAAGAAGTCTCAAAGATCACTCACAAAAATTGAGAAGTTGTAAAACTAAACATACTCGAGTCTTGGGTTCTTGTAACGATCATCAAAGGAAGCCAAGACGTCTCATGCTTTTGTGGAGATGGAATCTTTTTCAGAATTAGAGCTTGAATAAAGATCTTAATTGACCAAGAATGGAAGTAACAATTCTAATCACAGGATCAAGACATTCAAAAAGGCAGCTCTACAAGCCATTATTAGTCGATGCGGTAGGAAGCGACATAAAATTATGCTAGATACTTATGGTGATACTAGTCACAATAAAAGACTAGAGTTGGAGCAGATGCATGATCAAGATCCCTTCGCTGGAATTAAACCGGGGGTACAAAAGGAAGAGGTAGAACAGACAACCTGAATCTTACCAGTACTCTAAGAGAAACGACATCATGACAGAATGAATGACTACTACAAGGTTCTAAGTATCACAAGCAATTGTAAGCCATTTGTCCGGTAGGAGGAAACTGTTGCCATAACTACAGATGGCTTTGAAGCACCGGAACACCAGGAGTTTGAACAGGGATGTCCATGCGATGAACATGCAGAAGAAGAGGTCCATCATCTTCATGCTGGTTTCAAACACACCTAAAACGAACTTACCTTCTCCTTGATCATGCATGGGAATGGAACAAGTCTGTAGTCCCGACCGTTTCATGAATCTGTCCAATCCTTGGCTAAGCAGCTGACATGAAGAAAAGGGACCCTCAGATGCTTAGGAGTCGAAGATCGATGAGATAACAGACACTACATTTGACTCTCTCGCTTTTGTGTTGAACCGGACTAAATGTTTAATACACTAACACACTGCATTGGTAGCAAGGTCACAACATTTGAGCTGATGAAAGGAAAATGCAAGGTGTTTGACTGAAACTGTATACGTTTTGTGAAGAAGTCTACATGCATACACAGAAAAGAGTAGTCGGAATCAACCCCGATGGCAGCCTCATATCCTCATAGATCTTGCGACAACCACTACTGTTGGTTCCAAATACTCAGGTCGTCATATGTTTTATTACCTGTTTAGTTCACGTCATCAATAACGACCCTGTGTTACCTACGTGGTGGTGAGTCAAGCACTCGGCAAGTTAATCTAATTCAGTTACGAAGAACCCACGATTGCAGATTTACCGGGCATATTAAATGGATAGAAAGACTTTGTGCCACAACTCAATTGTGGAGTCATTTGAGAGTCAAAATACGACAAATGCACTCTTCTGGGGAATCTCACATTAGGGCAAAAAGCGAAGACAGTTCTTGCAATTGGCGGACATACAAGGGAATCATCTCGTGACGTCACTTCTCAAAAAAGGAGAATTATTGCTGTCACAAAGGGTGGAAAATTAGTTCGGAAAATGGCAAAACTACAAGCATTTGACTGGATTACTGTACAGGTGAAGGACGACATACTTGTACAAGTTCAAGGAAGGCGACTTACACAGACATCGGTCCTAGACATTAAAGACATGCGGCCTGCTTCTCGTGCAGGGAGGAAAGTGTCCAAATCTCAACGTTTGAAGAATATTGTATTGCATTTAATGTCTCGTTAAGAATGTTCACAAGAAGTGGTGTCATCCAAAGGCGTGATGGAAAGATCTTCATAATTGGTGTGTGAAAGCTATCAAAGAATTTCCACCTCATAAGACTGACACGTTACAGATCCAATTTGAGAAGACGAGGACGCTTATTCACCATACTCCGATCCAAAGAGAGTTCATCTTATGAGAAACAAAGACAAGAAGAAACAGATTGATGCGATTGATGACTACACAGTTGAGCGATGGTGATCTCTCGATGATGTTAGGACTGCTTGGGAATGATTGCCTCAAGGGAAATTAGAATGGAGATTCTGCCTCAGACTTTTTGGACGCAAACGTGACAAAGACAAGTGCAGGAGCTGATGATTCAGGCAATTGAATAGAATAAAGAAAAGGAGGATAATGTAAACATTCCCGTTATTTTCAGGTACTTTTACGAACGTCATCTATTTTACTAATTACTTTATTTGATTTTTCTTTCTCGTACGCGTTTACTTATATTTTTAATAGTTAAGTTAAATCGCGTAAGCTATAAATCTACATATTAGCGTAACGGACACCCAATCAAATTTTCTTTACCTATTTTACGTCAAGTATATCATTTATATTATTTTTACAAAAAGTAATAATCAATTTATTTTATTTTATTGTTTTTGGTTGCGTTTAAACATTTACGTTTCGCAGACAAATACATGTAGGCCATACCCGGGGGAACCACCAAAAGTAAATATATACGCGTCAACAGATAACCATTATTTTTCCCAATGCTCAAAGTTTATAAAAACTTTGCCCTATGTTCACAATGTTAGCTAAAGTCAGCCATTAAAGAACCCACTAGATAATATACTTTACTCAAGTTTTATTCCTTACACTTATTATACAATATTTTATGACTTCTTAAGTATAATTGATTAATTTAAATAAAGTATACCAAATCCATTTGATTTCCCTCTCTCTCGCTCTATATCCTCTGAAGATTGGGGGGGATTTGTGGACCCTCACCGTTGGACCAGGTTACATAGCACACAAACTACTAATTTGTGTCTTGTGTACTACTTTAAAGACTCATTAATGCTTAGTCTGGACTAGAAAATTGACCAAAACACTTCCCGTACATTCCCTCTACTTTTGTTCCCAATGACTCAACCCCCCTCCTTGGACTATTTTAATGATCTTTGACTAGCCTAGTTGCTATAAGAAGAAGTGCATACAATTATTAAGCCTTTTATCAAGGGTAACTTGGTAATTTTCTTAATTGCTCTTTGGAATATTATTATTATAGTATATTTTACAAGTGTATTAGACACTTAACTGTGCTTTTTGTTCTATGATCCTTAAAGATACCAATGAGATAATGAAAACAATACATTATGTCAACACAAATAATTTGAAGTTAGGTAGTTAATTATCAAAAAAAAAAGTTTTGAAAATGGGAATTCGGGTGTTTTATAACTTGTGATCTCTTAGCTCTCTCAACAAAAATCTTTGCTACTTTTCAAAGGTTTAGTTTGGGGAAGTTTTGAGGTATTTGGTTATAAGGCATGTGATATTGCGTGAGGACACGCAATCGTTTAGTTTGGGGAATTTTGATAAGTGTAAAATACACATATCCGTTAATACCTAAAATGACCCTAAATGAACCAAAACAGACCAAAAATGGTAAAATTATGCTTGTATTTGTGTTTTGTGTGTGCAGGTACGGATATATCAAAAATCACAAGAAAACCGTCAAAAACAGGCAAACACGGACACGGGAAACGGAAGAGCACAAAGATAGCCGGGTTATCAAGCCAATGCCAGGAAAAGTCAAAGCCTCAGTCAATATTAGTCAACAAAAGTCAACTACAATAAGACAAAAGCCCAAAACCCAAGTCCAAGCCCAAAAGCCCAAAATAAAAGCCCATTTCCCTTTTCTAAAACCACAAGGACTGATCCTGTCACTTTTAAAAGTGTTTTTAACACTTGCATAATTGATAATCAACCACAAGGGCCTCTTTTGCCAACTTCCCAAAGTTTAAACCGAATTATCCCTCTTCACAGTTAAAAAACGCGCCAAATGAATAATTACTATTCATTGTCTTCCCCGTTTCACCCCTCACTCAAAGCATAGGGCAAATGGCAATTAAGGGCAAATAAGTACAATTCATGGGCTAAGTACAACATGGCATGGTCAAATCGTCATAGATCTCCTCTCATTGGTCCATTTCCTCAAGGACAGCACACGTGGGTTGATGAAAGTAACACACCATCAATGGGATTTTACACTAAAATGCTTGCAAAAGAAGCACAAGTGTCACATCAAAGGAATGCCAAGTTGGCAATCCTTGTGATAGTGTGAAAGGATCTAACGACCTATATTGATGATCAAATGATGAGAAGAATGTACGGCTATGATTGGGAAGGCTAGAAGGATCCTTGGCAGACTATAAATAGCCCCCTTCACTCACTCACACGGAGGAGAAAAAAATAAAGAGCTTTTTAGAAAATTTTAGCTTATAGATTGTAGCTTGTTTTAATGTAATTTCCTCTAAACTTTTGTAATCTCCTTTTTACTGTAATGTACTCAAGTTTTATAATTAATGAAGTTTAGTTTTTGATAATCTGTCATAATCTTTTATATCATAAGCTCTTTTCATAAGCTACTATTACATAAGCTCATAATAGCTCTCATGAGTCTATAAGCTCATGATTTGAGCTTAACTTGTCTTAAATCACTACTTTCAACCTTAAATCAGTTTAAATTCCTTATTACCTTGGACTGTTAAGCTTTTGGAAAGGGAGCTTAAAATGGATGAGCTCCTAAGGACTTATTGACGAGTTGCTGGATTTATGATTTAAAGTGTCCTAGCTCCTCATACATTCACTACATGACCTCTTAATTATGATAGCCCGAACGATAGTACGATTAACTATATCGAATTATGTATATTACTAGTACTTGGTACTTATACGGCCTGTATTAAATTAGGTCGCATTCCGTCATAGCCGTGACGCATTTTCCGTTGTATTTGGATTATCAGTAACTCGAGATGAGTTCGTAGCCCCTTTTTCTACTACTTGTTTTATTAAATACGGGGGAGATTACATGCTTGATTTCTTTGGACACAAGTGTTTTCAAAACTGTATGCTATTTCCTGATTACATTATTGCCTAAGTTACCGTATTGCCATTTAAGTCCCCTTTTATCATGAACCGTTAAATACCTGCTGGGTATACGCTAGTGTTATGGATAGATCTATCGGGACTGACCATCCCCGTCTGGGCTGTGGTTTCTAGTTGACCATTGACGCATTTAACATTTGAAGAAAATTCGTAGGATGTTTGGCAACATCTGTATTGAGAAAATTCGTAGGATGTTTTTGTAACATCTGTATCCGTGTTGGGGCACAAACCTCGAGTACTGGTTTGTTTACAGTTTATTACGTTAAGGTTCGGTGTCATGAGCTTAGGGCAATAATACATGTTTTAGACTATTGAATGTGTTTCATAGTCTACTATTACTTCGATCTTGTGGTCCACGCTATTTCCTGATAAACCTATGAATTCACTCAACAATTTTGTTGACGTTTTAGCATGTTTTAATCTCAGGTGCTGAGGCATAAGCTTGG
Source organism: Tanacetum coccineum (assembly GCA_026074375.1). Taxonomy (NCBI): domain Eukaryota; kingdom Viridiplantae; phylum Streptophyta; class Magnoliopsida; order Asterales; family Asteraceae; genus Tanacetum; species Tanacetum coccineum. The sequence goes on from BQNB010017911.1 coordinate 36,140, forward strand.
ATGGGAGCCGTGACGGATATCTATTAGAGGGATTCTGATTTCTTAAATTCAATGAAACTTTTGTCTTATAAAATCTTAATGTCTTTTTATCAAAACTATGGGACCTAACGTGAAAACTCTGATCTTTTGTAATGACATTGAATGAATCTTATTTTTAACGTCCATTTAAGGTCGTTTTCTATATCTTGATTTTTGTACTTTGACGTAGCACCCCATTGTTACCTTTCCGCTGCGACCTGATTTTGGGGGTGTTACAGATGGTACCAGAGCCAAGGTTATAGGGAACTGGGTCATTTTCAAAACCTAGTCTATAACCACAAAGTTTAAAGATTTTCTTTTCTTTCATTTTTAAATACAGAATCCTTCATCGCTATCCGATATTCACGCGCGCGTATTCCCTGATCCTTACTTACTTTTCGATTGTCATTATTGCATTATATATTATCTGTCATATATTATATAATACTTGGTTTAAATTCGATCTCTTACGTCTATCTTTTGACATATCAGTATCTATTTCTATCGGTCAATTATATAAAATATTGACTTTCTGGTTTTAAATTATGATTATTTATCTCCACTTTTCTATTTCCTTTTCTCTCTTTATCACGTGCCATGACTTTGCATACCATTATAAATTCTTAACGAATTGTGTACTTGCATGGCTAGAATCATGCCGCCTAGGAGATTTAAGAAGAAATCTGTTAAGAGGATAGTGGAAAAGCGTGTGGCCAAAGCTATTGAAGAATATGAAAAGACAAGAGTTGACTCAAACAATACTGGTGGATCTGGATCAGCAAATACTGGAGGAACTGTTGCACTGACGTGCAAGATGTTCGTATAAGAAAATTTATGAATGGCAAGCCTCACTCTCTTCAGCCGGGACGATAGGCGTAGTCGGCACTGAAACGTGGTTTGAAAATGATGGAGAAGTGTTTGAGATTTGTAGTGTTGCTGAAGATGACAGTAAAAGATTGCTTGTGCCACTTTCGAGAGTCGTTGCTCTGACCTGGTTGTGGAACGGAAAATGTTCAACTTTAGGACTTGCTAATGCTTATGATCAGTCCCGTGGAAAGCAACGTTAAAAGTATGATGATACTGAATACTGCCCAGCAGATGAATCCAATGGACGGAAGCAAGAGCTTTGGACTTTGACTTTGAAAGGAGATAAACATGAGGCTTACACAATCACTTCCTATGAACTGGTTTTGATGTGAGTCCTGGAGTTGGTGTTTTGGTGTCACCTGAAAAAGAAAAAGTTTGAAAGTACATTCGAGGATTTCCGAGTAATCAAGGGAAATGTTACTTTACAATGCCTGCGACTTTTTTGCATGATGCAATCACACATGACTCCGAGAACTGATTGAAAGGGGTTCGGTAAGGCATTAAAGATCGGTCGATAAGGCAATAAAAGGAAGTGGGAGACCAACAAGGGAACAAACTTATCACCAGCAGCAAACCGAAGACATGAAGTGCTAAGGTTTATGTTTGCAGCCCCCGGCTAAGGGTAGAGGACAGAGGCTAGATGGGAAAACTTACCATGGTGCAATAGGTGCAAGGCACATCATCAGCCAGGTCCGTGTCCTCCTAGGTGTGGTAAATGTCACAAGCTTGGTCACCAGGAAGGGGAGTGTCGACTTGGTTCCTGTAGCAGGATGGCAAAATTCGCTACAAAATGTGACATGCTCTTTGGTTGTGGGGAATCATGGCACTACAGAGTGGTTGGTTGCCCGGAGGTTAAAGAAACTGAAACTAAGGAAACCAAGTTAAAGGTACTGAAGCACGTGGAATGATGCATGCCTTAGTAGGAGGAGAAACCAATCAAAACCTTAACAACATGGAGGATGATATCAATACTTAGACTTTATCCCTTTAGGAATTCTCGCTTAAATTTCTTTTGAACTTTCGTCTAAATTTCTTTTGTACTTTTGCTTAAATTTCTGTTGTACCGAATGATTTCGAATTATCTATCAAAGTAATGTATTGTGAAAACTTCGTCACCTTACTATATATTATATTTTAAAAAAAATGAAAAAAATGAAAAGACAACGTCACTAATTTTGAACGCTCAAGTTAAGGCCATTTAAAAGGAATGCAAACGAGTTATTAACGCATCGGATAACGAAATATTCAAAGGACATAAATAAAAGTAACAAATAAATTTATTGCCACAACATCCATTTATTATCTTAGAAATAAGATTACATAAGGATCATAAAGAAATTAAGTTCTTATTTCACCCTCCCATAACCATAAATCTAGTCCTTCAAGCATAGATCCTCGCCAATTGCAAGGATAATGACCGGACGAGAATTGCTTTGATTAATATAAAGGGCAAATATTGAAATCCTTTCTTCGTATGGGAAGAGTAGGCAAAGATAAAGCCGAGTGCTATCGCGGTCGCCATCGCAAGGCGTGAGGATGTGCAACATTTTTAAGGATTGGTTAAGTGAAAATGTAGTCGAAAGTTAAGTGTATGTTTGGTGAAAGAGAGGAGAAAAATTTTGTATAAAAATGGGGAAAGTAACCGTTGGGGGTTACTGTTCACCGACCGTTGGGGCACTGTTCACATATAAAAAATAAAAAAAAACAAATAATAATAATAATTATCTACACCTCTCCATCAACATTATTTCCGAAAGAACTATGCATTTTTTTCTCTTGACCCGTACTTTCGTCAAGTGTCGCAACTTGAGCCTTGAGGACAAGGCTCATTTAACGGGGAAGGACTGTAACAATCCGTATTTTTGATCAATGAACGACGTCATTAAATTCACTATTTATTTTTTTCTCTCGTGCGCGTTTACTTTAATTCTCATCACATAATTAAATCGCGTTAAGCTAAAAGTTTACTTAACGATAAAAACATAAGAATATGATTTTTGGTACACTATTTCCTGACATAAATAGTGTTGGTTCGTTTTTAATAAAACTTTTGGCACAAAACTTTTTTGTCGGAATCATTTATAAATATTTATATAGTTTTAAATTTATTAAATTTATTTTAAGAGACGATTGACCCACTTAACACGATAAACTTTTTACCAACGATAGAAACATTATTTTATTTTTTTGAAAGTAATAATCAACTCTTTATATTTTATTTTTATTGGTTGCGTAAAACGTTTACGTTTCGCGATAAATTAAATTTAGGCATACCCGGAAGCACCAAAACTTTTCTACGCTTCAACAAATACCCATTTTTATACCCAATACCCAAAATTAACTCAAAATATCACTTATATACATACATATACACGAAATATAGGTGGAGAAGTCACCAAGAAAATATCTAGCTAAGAAACATATTCCTTAATTTCATGAGACCACCTCCTAATTAGGGAACCAAGAATACAAGACTCCTTAATTCCCTCTAAGTGTTCTTTGACCACTTTTCTTCCTATATATAGCATGAGCATTAAGAGAGACCATTCATACACTTAAAACACTTATCAAAAAATTTCCCAATCATTTTCTCTCCCTTTTTCTCTTTGGAAAGCCACGGCTCAAAACCCCCCTCCTAAATAACCCATACAAATTTTTCTACCACTATTACAAGCATACACACAACATATCTAAGACCTACTAAAATGGTTTGAAGCCTTGGTTAATTCTTTGCAAGTGTTAAGCAAGAAAATGGAAAATTAGGGTTTAGGAAATCAAGATCTTGCAAGCTTGGGTTTACAATCTAAACAAGGGTTTAGATTGTGTTGGTTATCATCATACATCATTATAAGGTTATCTATAAACCTTTATGTCTTTACTTTAATCATCTTTTTGTGTTTACATGTTCTATATAGTTAAATCACCATTAGGATGTTTTTAAACATGTTAAACATATTTTTACTTGAGATTATGAATTTGTACACTTTTTATTATGTTATGTTGTTGCTTATTATATGTTAAATGATTATATAAGTATTGTACCAATGTTGATTAGTAGAAATGTTTTTAAGTATAAACTAGATGATTTATATAGTATAGACAACAGTTGTTAAATTAAATTAAGTATATTATGATGATCATAAGGGGCTGGTTTGGATTTCGATCAAACATTGGGTTTAACACTTTTATAATATAATACACTCTGATGATTCAAAATGATAAGAAACTCGAAAAACCGATTTATAACGAAAAAGATACGACGATTTCAAGTTTATACTTTTATAAAACTATTTTTATAAAAAAATTACTATTCATGACAGAAACTTTTATATTTTTAAACTTCATAAATCAATAAAACTTTCAATTACGAGAACATGCTCGAAAGAATCGCTAAAAACGGAACTATAACGAATAAAATACGACGTTTACGGGTTTTACGATAACGAGAACGATAAAAATAAATTAGGGTCTGGTGTGAACAGTAAAAGTTACTGTTCACCAGAAGGTCCAAAGTTCAAAAATGTAAATTTATGATAACTCGTCTTAATACGAAAGCGTGGGCATAAAAACGTTATTAAAATCGGGCTTATAGCGGAAAGTTTTATGCTAATTTTAGTTAAATCAGTAATTTTAAAGTTTTTACTTATTAAACACAATTTTCCAAAACAATTAGATGGTGATAGGAGCTGTTAGAACCTATATGTGGTATTAGTTTATCAAATTACTATATTACTAGGGAGTTTCATAATGAGGCCTCTTCGGGGTGGCGTATCGACGAGTTGTTGGATTTACGATTTAAAGTGTCCTAGCTCCTCATACGTTCACTACATGACCTCTTAATTATGATTGCGGTCCGAAAACGATATTATAATGAGATATAACGACTTATAAATAATCAAAGTGTAGGTATTATACGACTATTTTGATTTGGTGCAATTCAATCGTAAGTGTGACGCATTTTCATTGTGAATAACTTGTTGTTACCATTCACTCAAGGTGAGTTCGTAGCCCTTTTTTACTTCTTGATTTAATTAAATAAAGGGGAGATACTACATGCTGATTTCTTTGGACACAAGTGTTTTCAAAACTGTATGCTTTTTTCATGATTACATTATTTCCTAAGTTACATATTGCCATTTAAGTCCCCTTTTATCTTGAAAGTTATTACTGCTGGGTATACGCTAGGGGTTATGGATAGATCTATCGGGACTGACATCCCGTCTAGGACTGTGGTTTCTAGTTGACCATTGACGGCATTTAACATTCTGAAGAAAGAGAATTCGTTAGGATGTTTTTGGCAGATTCTCGTATTGATAAATTGTTGAATGTTTTCTGTAACATATGTATCCGTGTTGGGCAAACTCGACGTACTGGTTTGATTACAGTTTATTACGTTAGGTTCGGTGTCTAGAGCTTTTAGTGGCAATAATATATGTTTTAGATATTTATGTGTTTCATAGTTACTAATACTTCGATCTTTATGGTCACACGCTATTTCTCGATTAAACCTATGAATTAACCTCAACTATTTTGTTGACATTTTAGCATGTGTTAATCTCAGGTGCTGAGGCATAAGCTTGGAGGGAAATGGGTGCCGTGACGGATATCTATTACAAGGGATTATGATTTCTTAAATTTAATGAAACTTTTATCTTATAAATTTAATGTCTCCCCCATACTAGAATTGAATATTGTCCTCAATGTTTTAAGAAGGGTCTCTACATAAATCTAAAGCCGTTTATTAGGCATGCTCAAAGATAAATGTTAGTCGATAAGATTGGATATTGGATTCCCATAATGAGGCTGAGAATGTTGAAGCTCTAGTGAACGAAGGACAAAACCATGAGCACGAGAGGCTTCATAATCCGGGGCAATCCTGGACAAATATCACAAAACATAAAGCACACGAGAAAGGAAGAGGTGAACGTCATCACAAAACACTTATTCATTACTACTATTATAATTATATTAGGATAAGCATGGGTTGCCACCCATGAAGCGCTTATTTAAGGTCACTTAGCTTGACACGTCCCCGAATTTAGTTGTCCATGGGGAAGGTTTGGAGATCTAAGATAACCATCGGTGGTATGTCCCCTCCAAAGTAGTGCTTAAGTCGATGACCATTCACTTTGAAGTTTGGCCCGTCGGTTTGAGATAACTCGACGGTTCCATATGAAAATGCTTGGGTAACGGTGAATGGTCCAGTCCAGCGGGTCTTAATCTTGCCCGAGAAAATCTTTAATCTAGAATTAAAAAGGAGGACTCGATCACTAACGTTGAAAACGCGGTTCTTGATCTTGGAGTCATGGATCCTCTTTGTCTTCTCTTTGTAGATCAAAGAGTTCTCATAGGCTAGATCACGAAGTTCATTTAATTCATTCATTTGAACTTTTCGGTGATCACCCGCGGTAACAAGGTCATAATTGCAATGCTTTAAGGCCCAATAGGCCTTATGCTCGAACTCAATGGGAAGATGACAAGCCTTTCCGTACACCAACTTGTAAGGAGTGAACCCGATGGGTGTCTTAAATGCGGTACGGAAGGCCCACAAGGCGTCATCCAACTTATCGGACCACGAAGCACGGTGTTCGCCTATGGTCCTTTCCAGAATGCGTTTCAAACCACGATTTGAAACCTCAACTTGCCCACTTGTTTGTGGGTGATATGCGGTGGAGAGACGGTGAGTAACTCCATATTTAAGCATGACCTTTGCAAACTGGTCATTGCAAAAATGGGTACCGCGATCACTAATGATAGCACGAGGGGTCCCAAATCGGGCGAAGAGAGATTTTAAAAATTTACAAACAACTTGGGCGTCATTGGTGGGGAGCGCTTTCGCTTCAACCCATTTTGACAAATAATTGACGGCCACGAGTATATACTTGTTCCCGCGCGAAGACGGGAACGGGCCCATGAAGTCGATGCCCCAAACGTCAAAAATCTCACAAACTTGAATTGCGTTTTGAGGCATTTCATCTCGTTGTGAGATTTTTCCCTGACGTTGACAAGTGTCACATCGGAGTGACCTAGGGCATGGGCTTCGCGGCTAAATGGTAGCCAACCAAGAATCCTGATGTAAAAAAACTTTTCTTGGCGGTGTAGTTGGCACCATAATGTCCCCCGGTGGGCCCATTATGGCAAGCTGTGAGGATATCAACAGCTTCTTGGCCGTAAACACACCACCGAATCACTTGATCCGCACAAATTTTAAACAAGTAGGGGTTGTCCCAAAAGTAGTGCTTAACATCTTGAAAATTTTCCTTTTTTTATTGGGACGACAGCCCTTTAATCACAAAGTTCCCCGCATGGTAATTTGCAAATTGGGAAAATACCATGGGGTTACTATAATCCCACAGAATAGGTAACCATACCAAGTGTCTCGAGAGGAAATGTTTCGGTAATTTCCTTGTTTTCGAGAACATCTTGGTGGGGATTTTCAAGTTTGATAAGTGGTCGTACCGAAGATCTCCGCACCTTTTTTTATTCACGAATAATGACATCAAATTCTTGGTGTAGGGAGAATCACGGAGTAATCTCAGTTTAGTATCTTGCAGGGAAAGAAGATATTTGAGAGCGAGTGGTCGTAGAGACAATGGTCTTCGACAAGATAAGTTTAGGCCATAATTTCTCACCTAAAAGCATACACCTCGGGTAATAAACTCTTTTTCTGTTAGTGTGTATGTGCTTGAGCATCCGTAATTGGTCTTACTTGCATAGGTATAGGAGATAAATGTTTGGTCTTCTATTGCCCAAGACTGCACCTACCGCGTAATATCACTAGCATCACAACTTAATTTCAACGGTAAGTCCCTAATTCGGGGGCACTAAAAATTGGAGCTCTCGGATTATCTTCTTCTTAAGTATATCTAAATGATTGAACACATTCTTCCGATAGATAGAACGGTATCTTTTCAAGAAGATGGTATCATTCGGCGGGGGATTTTAGAAATTCTTGAATAAATCGATGATTAACCGGCGTGATCTTAAAAAAACTTAGAATTGCTTTAACGAAAGTCTGATGAGGGAGTTTAGCTATAACAGCGACTTTAGCTTGTCGACCTCAAATCACGGACTTGAAACTTTTGCACTAGAACAATTGCCTTCTTTTTACCATAAATTGACATTTCTCCCATTTAGAATCTAAAATTAGTGTCTTGCAACGTGTGAAGCATTTTGTCTAAAAATGGAGAGGTCCGAGAATCATCCCATTGTTCCTGTCATGTCGTGGAAAATGGCCATCATGCACCTTTGGAACGTGCCCGGAGCATTACACAGCAGAATGCAATTCGTCGGGTAGGACAAATCGGTCATAAGGGCAAGTGAAAGGTGGTCTTCTCATTGGTCTTGCGGGTCTATTTGAATTGGATAGGTATCTCGAGAAAACCTATCTAGAAAACAATAGTATTCGTTTCCCGCGAGTCTCTCAAGCATTTGGTCCATAAACGATTAACTGGAAATGATCTTTACGAGTAGGCTATTCATTTTACACTTTTGGGTAGTCAATGCATACACGCCATCCCGTAACTAATCGAGTAGGTATCAACTCATTATCATCATTTTCAATTACGGTTATACCGCCTTTCTTGGGCACACAATGAACGGGGCTAACCCACGGCCTATCAGCGATAGGATAAATCAATCCGGCATCAAGGAGTTTGATAACTTCCTTTTTGATAACCTCATGAATTTTTAGGTTAACCCGTCTTTGATGTTGAATTGCCGGTTTAGAGTCATCCTCCATTAATATTTTGTGAGTACAAAATTAAGGGTCGATGCCCTTTATATCAGAGATTTTCCAAGCGATGGCACGCTTGTGTGACTTTAAAACCTTTAGAAGTCGGACCTTCTCATCTTCTTTTAAGTCTTTAGCAATTATGACGGGTAGTTTATCGGTACCCTCCAAAAATGCATACTCAAGATGAGAAGGTAGATCCTTGAGCTCAAGCTCCGGAGGATCATCAATAGAAGATTTTATGATTTTAAGTTCCTCAACATGAAGTTCTTTCGAAGGGAGAGGAGATGATGGATCATCGTTTAATAACTTCTCGAGTAGAAGAAGGTCTCCCTCCGGATCAAAGTTGTCATCATCAATTCCTAGTGGAATTGAATCATTTGTAAGACAAGCTTTGATTTCTTCCAAAATGAAGTCACCTTCCTCAAAAGGAGTGAGAGAGGGGGAAGAAGTAGAAAGGATAGGATCTAAAGACGGAGTGGGATTGCCACTCGTAGAACTATCCGAGAATCCGAGCACTTCTTGAGCATACTCCTCACAAGCTACGTCGATGACATCGATTCGATTAATCGACACAACATCATTGTAAGAGTATCTCAAAGTTTGACCAACTTTAAAGGTTATGGCTTCATCATCAACTCGGAGAGTTAATTCTTCACCATAAACATCAATCAAAGCACGTGCCATCCTCAAAAAGGGTCTCCCAAGAATTAAGGGAACCCGAGGATCGACAACATAATCAACGACTACGAAGTCGGCCGGAAAATGGAACTTTCCTACTTTTACAAAGACATCTTTGGCAATACCGGATGGACTAGTAGTCGATCGGTCTGCAAGTTCAAGAATCATTTGAGTAGGAGTAAGTTCTGGGAGTGAGAGCTTCTTCCATATGGAAAGAGGAATCAAGTTGATGCTTTCACCAAGATCGGCCAAGGCTAAGCATTCAACTATCTCCGAAAAATCACATGGAATAAGAAACTTGTCGGGGTCTTTAAGTTTTTCGGTCAACTTTTTTAGGATAACCGCCGAACAATTCTCATTCACTGGTGTTTTAGCTAAGTCAAACAATTTTTCTTTGTTATTAAGGAGACTTTTAAACATTGAAGCAAATTTCGGCATATGTTGAAGAGCATCTGCGAAACTGAGCTCGAAATGTAATTCCCTAAAGATTTCAACAAATTTTAAAGCTAGATTATCATCTTTTTATGAAGCTTCTGTTTGTTAGCTCTTAAAGGATAAGGTATAGACGGTTTAGGCTTAGGAGCAACAACGGGCTCATCAATTGGAGCTTGAATTTGGACTACCGGAAGTTGGATGTTTTCGGTACTTGGTTGCACCGTATCCTTTGTCACCTCGGGTTCTCGTTCTACCATCTTGGGAAGAGGTGGAATTGGAGGCCCATCATAAGAAATACCACTTCGGGTGGTGATTGCTTTCAATTCACCTCTCAGGTTAGCAACGGTGTTGCTAGGAAGTGAACCCAAACCCGAAGAAGAAGCGGTATTCATTTGAAAAAAACTAGCCATCATATTCTTAAGCTCATTGGTTTGATTTGACATTGAAGTTTGTATTGAAGTTTGCATTTCATTTCTTAATTCATTTTTCACATTATTTATTTGATTTTGCATAGCCTTCATATTAGCTATAACACCCTGTGTTTTCAGGTCATAATATGGCTTCAATAACTCCATTATTTATTTGTTTTATTTGTTGGGCATTTGCACGTATGCTTTTAATATAAAAATTTTAGCAAGCCTTCTACTTATAAACCTCTATACCCGGTTCCATACTTATACGTACATATACATTTCAAAACTTAGTCAAGACATTCAAATAAAGCGATTAGTACAACGTTAAATTAAAGAACCATTATAAATCGTACTACACCTTAACTAACCAAAAATGAATACATCCTATTCTTTTTTTACCACCTATTGTTTATATTTAATAAGTAAGTCAAGGCTTATGTTTCTTCCTTATTTCTCAAATAATACACGCAATAATAGCCTTAAACCATGAACCAATACAGAAACTAGAATATTTCCCTACAATCTAGCAGTAAGTCGTATATATCTTTACTCCATCATGCCAAAAACCGAACCTTGCAACTAGGAAAGATAATCACAAACCCATCTCCCTTTTTCCTCTTCTACCCACTAGTTAAAAGCCTAAGTTTTCTTTATAAAAAGCCCTCAAAGTCACGTGTGAAAACTAGGCTGCTCTTTTTCTTGGTTTTGCATCCACGATGTCCACAGTAAAACCCTTTAACTTTCCTGTACCAAGATGCTTACCCAAATTGCATGAACATACACTTGTGAGTACATGTTTGACTAGTTCTCATACCCTTATATTCTGCTATAAGAAGAACTTGGACTAAGATTAAGGTTATCCAAATTTCACAGTAACTCAAGATCACAACTCTTATATATCTCCTTCCCTTGTTCCTTGAATTCGACATACATACACACAAACCTCACGTCATTGCTCCTCCAAAAAACCCTAAACCATATTCGACACTCGTAAGTTTTTTGCTCGATCAAAGTTCCAACAAGTAGGAAGAATTAACGAGTTGGTGTTAGTGCGAGATTAGGGTTTCCTTTGGTTTTGAAGCTAGGGTTTCGGTTGAGTTCAAGCAATAACCAAAGTCTCCTCAAGCTTTTTCACGTATTCGTCCTTGAGTTTCTGTGAGCAAATTCATTCCCTACTAATTATCTTCATATATATAATTCATGAGTCGTAGTTGTGTGTTTGAGAAACTTTAAAGAAAGCAAAATAGTTTCGGTTTGTTTTTGAAGTAAAAATCGAATAACATCAAGAAACCTTTTAATATTGGTAGAATGACTAAAGGAGGTATAGTCTGTTCTTAGATTAGAGTGTAGGTTAGAATACTCAGTCCATAAACTAACTTAGTCGTATGGGTGAGGTGAAGAGAAATCACAAAAGTATCGATAGTCTAGGAACGCAGCCCACTATGTTACTTTTAGCACGTTGCTCGACCCCTTAAACACCCCCTTAAACATGAAGCTAAAAAATGTACATTAACAGTATTTTGCAAAAAACAGCCAATATGACCAGTTTTTTAGCCACCTGGAATCAACCAAGATTTCGCCAAGTAAGTTTATCAAGGAGTTAAAGAGAGGTTTCTTAAAGTAGTACGGCAGAAACAGCCAAACTACTTTTTCTCTCACTGATTTAAAAACAACCAGCGACAGGATTCTCATGAATTATTGCGACACACTTACCACTTGTTAAAACGACACCAAAGGCCAGTAAATTAAGCCTAACATACTCCCCGTTAAATTAGAAAGAAAATCCAACCAATTTACGTTTAGAGACGAGTTCGCAATCTGAAAGTGAAAAGTGCTGTATTTACAACCAAAGGTATCGACATATTATATACTAGTCGAACACTCTTGTGGCAAACAGCATGAACCTGTTTGCGTGTAATCCCATATTTTGACTCTATTTTTTGAACTAGTTAGCGACCCCGATATACCAAGTATTAATAAAATAAATGTATGATGATAGAGCCTAGTAGGCCATAGTTATTATATGTATTTTTACTTTTGTTCCCAATTGTGAGTCAACGAGGTCCACAAACTTGACCGTTTAAAAAACTCGGGCCACGCCATCAGCGTGCGCTACAAATAAAAGGGCATATCATTTTCTAAGTATGAAACTGCCGTGGCGAGGCACACACGTTTAGCCCAATTTTTAACACGCTAAACAACCATTTTAGACAAAACTTATTTAACGAAGTTTGTAGTCTACCTGGCCAAGTTTTTAAAATAACCTTTTTAAATAATGTATCATTACTTCGTCTAGTTAGGATCGTAGTCCAAAAAATTAAATCCTAAGAAACTCTACGTTTATCACACCCCTTTTTAGAAATAAAACTAAATAAATTTTTTCTAAACACTTTTTAAAAAATAATTAGGTTGTTCGTCAAAAAGACTACGCCAAATTATTAGACACAAATTACAGACCGAAATTCAAGGATCCAACATGAATCTAACCTCCCAAAAGTATAACAGACCTAGATATCTAAAAAAATCCGATAACGTAGTTATACGCATTTATTAATAAATCAGGACATGACCCTTATAATTTAGCAATATTTCGATAAAGTCATAATTAATAAACCACGAATAATTTTCTCAAATCTCAAGCACACAAACACTAGGGACAAAGATTGCTTTAAGTAATAATTTATATTATGTATTTTTCGTCTAGTGAATATATGTTATTAATTCCTACATAGGTTGCGAAGTAATAGCCTTTTGACAAATCGTTTTTCGTGCCAAAACCTTGCTACTACGATATCATTACTTGAATGTTAGTTACAATAGTCCCCAACTTTTATACTTTATTCACAAATCGTTATCAAATCTCTATGGATGGAGATACATGCTTGGTCATTTCTTACAACATGGAATCAAGAACATTATTTAAATTCAAATATTACGAGTTTGCCTAACTAACTATAGCCCACTATGCCCATTATCATGAACTGTTAATTGCATGGATGTAATTTTTAATTGCATTATGTGAGCGCGAATATTATGAAATAGGATCTATTGGTGATAACATCCTCCCTCCTCTTTCGGGCAAGTAGCGCTTGCTATTATAACCATGGTTTCGAGCTGAGAAACGACGAACGTATACCAATTAAGATCTTCATGGATGTTAACGGGGTTTGAATATCCACGAATTGGGCAAAATTCATTTATACGTAATTTGATATACATATATAGTATTCAGCTTCCGTTTGTCATAGCTTTAGTGTATTTCGTAATACATATTTTGTGATATTGTACTTGTTACATAATTATTATTTCGTAAATTCTTGCTATCCACGTTCATTAACTTTATTAAAACCTCATAAATTTACCAACATTATTGTTATCAGTTTATTTAAACATGTTTTTCCTGGCAGGTCAATAGGGTACAAGTCACTGATACATTGGCTGGAGTCGACATTTGAAGAGTCACATTATCCAAAACAGAATGACATGCATTACATTTTGGAATAATGTTAAATTTTGTGAAAATTTTTATTTTTCCAAATAAACAAGTTAATGCCCATGAGCTTTTTTGTATCGAACAACACATTTATAAAAATTTCCAATGTATCGAGTTTTTTAAACGACCCTATAAATGGTCGTAACTCTCCAACATATCTTGATGCTATTGATCATGAAGTAATTAACCCCCGGAACAATCATATTCCGCTGTGGCCCATATTTGGGGGAGGTTACAGAATGGTATCAGACATCCAATGTTATAGAGACATGTTAATAAGGTACAAGTCACGGATACATTGGCTGGTCGTCATTTGAAGTTACATTATCATAAAGATTTGCATGCATCACATTTTGGAATATTGTTATGTTGTGAAATCTTTATTTTTCCAAGATAAATAAGTTGAGCCCATGAGCTTTCTGTATCAAACCATTTATGAAATCCAATGTATTAGTTTTTAAACGACCCTTATAATGGTCTATCTCATATCTTGTGCTATTGATCTATGAAGTAATACCCCTAGAACATCATATTCCGCTGTGGCCCATTTTGGGGGTGTTACAGATTGGTATCTAAGCCAAGGTTATAGAGAACCAGGTCAAACGTTTTTACTTGGTCTATAACCGTTTTCAAATGTTGTGTCATTCAAAAGTTTTTCAAAGGGACATACATACATTACTTATTTGCATCTAGTATACATCCTTACATGTCATACATCATTTTAGCATTAGTTGTTTGTACTAAGTGCTTACATAAGTTATATACTTTTTTATAATACATTACATATATTACTGATGGTATTATATAATAAGTTTATATTATGATTACAGATTTGCCATGTCTTCAAACAACGCTTCATCCACTGTTACCTATACGTCTGTATCATCTAATTCAAATGGGCCATCATCATGGGGTATCCCACTCGAGAATGCCGACGAGATTCCGGATATGGACCCATACAAGGAGGTCGCCCAACAAGGGCATGCACACCCACTGTCACCTGCCTATGTACATGATCTTATGGAGTTGGATGAGCATGTACCACTATTTGCTCCAGAGCTAGAGCACCCAGAGCATCACGTACCATCTGATGATGACAGCCAGGCTGAGGATCAGCCATATGCTGAAGATGCTTCACCGACTGTTGAGTCACCTGGATATATCGCTGACTCGGATCCGATAAAGGATGACACTGATACAGATTCTATTAATTATCCTGATGAGCCAAGGACCAACGATGAGGATGAGGATGAGGATCCTGAAGAGGATCCCAGCAAGGAGCATGAGCCTGAGGATGAGGGCGCTAAGGAGGATGAGTCCTTTGAAGATTCTGACGAGACTAAGCCGTTCGAGGAGAACGAGACTGCTGCTACACCACTACCACCTAGGTCACCTCAGACTAGGATCCCTTTTTCTCAGACACATCTCAGTAGGGCACAGAAGACTGTCAGACTTGAGCCACCCATGCCAGCATCTATAGAGGCACGCATTGCTGAGCACGCGGTCGAACTTATACCTTCCACTAACCCTACCCATGATCAGGCACCATTGGGTCATAGGGCAGCCATGATCCGTACGAAAGATGACATCCCCGAGGAGGACATGCCACCTCATAGGAGATTTGTACTTACTGCTCCCTCACCTGGGTGTGATGTAGCAGAGAGTTCTGCTGCTGCTAGAGCACTTAGAGGTCAGTATGATTTTGTTGATGCTATTAGGGCAGGACATGGTTTGATTCGTAGTCTAGGTCATGATGTCCGAACTATTGCTAGAGCTGCTGACAGAGCAGAGGATGTTGGTTATGTTAGAGCTTTACAGACTTCTGAGCACAGGATGATGACTTCCATTGAGGAAGTCAATTTGAGGGTCAACTACCAGGCGCAGGTTTGCAGGCAAGAGAGTGAGATTTTCTATACACAGCTTCATGATGCTCGGACTGACCGCAAATACATTAGGCTCGAGATTGATGTAGTGAGAGGTCAGAAGACTGCTTACGAGACAGAGTTGCATGAGGTACGCCATGATTACCTTAGTTCCGAGGCTCAGAACAGGGCATTATTGGTGCGACTTGAGACACTGGAGACTCACATGAGTCGTATGGCGTGGCAGCAAAAGAGAGCTGAGGATGATGCAGTCAGAGAGATCATACGTACCCAGGTGCTAGAGGCTAGAGCTCGGATTGATACGGTGGAGGACGCCGGTAGTAGCTATTATTTGTATTTTTCATTTCTAGCTATTTTGTATAGTCCGTTAAGCTCTAGGGGTAAATCCTAGCTAATAGACTCTAGGAAGTATTTTCATTTTCTGTACTAGGATCATTGTGGTCATTTTGTATCCAAACAAATCATGTATGATTCGACATTATATTATGAAACATTGATGTATGATGTTATGGTTGATCTTATTTTATTCATTTTCCATGGTGTTGTGGTGTAATTATTATTATCATATCCATTTGTATTGACATTGTGATTATATCTCACGTACATTGTATTCTTGTGATTATTAGAATCATGCCTGTAACAAGACAAGGAACAAACGACGCCATGACTCCAGAATCCATTCAAGCTATGATCGATTGGGTAATCCAAAGAAACTCTACCCACACGCAGGATGATGCAAGCCATATTCGGGTGGAGGACTCAGACGACCTGTGTAACCTGCACGTGTCTGCTCCTACCTCGACTTTATGAAATGCCAACCCTTGAATTTCAAAGGAACTAAAGGCATTGTGGGCTTGTCTCAATGGATCGAAAAGATGGAATCAATATTCCATATTAGCGGTTATGCCATTGAAACTCAAGTGAAGTTTGCTGCCTGCACTCTGCTAGGTGCTGCACTAACCTGGTGGAATGGTCATATGAGAACCTTAGGTCATGATGCTGCTTACGCTATGACTTGGGGGACTTTCAAGAAGAAATTGACGGACAAATACTGTCCCAATGGTGAAATCAAGAAACTTGAAATTGAATTGTAGAATCTTAAGGTCAGGGGAAATGATGTTGCAGCTTACACCCAGCGTTTCCAAGAACTAGCCTTGATGTGCACCAAATTTCTTGCTGATGAAACCACAAAGATTGACAAGTATATCGGTGGACTTCCCGATAACATTCATGGAAATGTCATGTCTGCAAGACCCAAGACTCTTGACTTTGCTATTGAGTTGGCCAACGACTTGATTGATCAGAAGCTCCGCACTTATGCGGAAAGGCAGAATGAAAACAAGAGGAAGGCTGATGATTCGACAAGAAACAATCACCAACAACAACCCCACAAGAAGCAAAATGTAGCTAGGGCATATACTGCCGGCCCTGGTGAAAATAAGGCATATACTGGAGACCTACCTCTGTGCACCAAGTGCAATTACCATTGCACTGGACAATGTGCACCCAAGTGTGGAAAATGCAAGAGGTATGGTGATGCTACCACTGATTGTCGGGTCAACACCAACAACAACAATAAGAATCAAAAGGCTGGGGCATGTTATGAATGTGGTAACACCGGGCATATAAGAAGAGATTGTCCAAAATTAAAGAACCGTGGAAATGGCAACGGGAATGGTACAGCTCAAGGAAGAGTTTATGCTTTGGGAGGAAGAGATGCTAGCCCGGACTCTTCACGGGTACGTTTCTTCTCAACAACCGTTATGCTAAGATTTTGTTTGATACCGGTGCGGATAGGAGCTTTGTATCTTCTTCTATTAGTGCCTTGATTGACATTACCCCCACTACATTAGAAAATCATTATGACGTAGAATTAGCCGATGGGAAAATCATAGGAGTTAACACCATAATCTGAGATTGCACTCTAAACTTCATGAATCACCCTTTCAACATCGACTTGATGCCTGTCCCACTTGGTAGTTTTGATGTCATTATTGTAATGGATTGGTTAACAAAGTATAATGGAGTGATCATCTGTGACGAGAAGATTGTACGTGTTCCTTTCGAAAGAGAGATGTTAATTTTCCAAGGCAATGGGAACAACAAAAGGGGAGAATCTCGACTAAATATCATTTCATGTACTAAGGCAGAAGAATATTTGTCAAGGGGATGTGATATATTTTTGGCACAGATTACTATAAAGGAAGCCAAGGACGAGTCGGAGGGTAAGCGACTTGAGGACGCACCAACTGTTAGAGACTTTTCTGAAGTCTTTCCTGAAGACTTACCGGGTATTCCACCAGCCCGATAAGTGGAATTCCAAATTGATTTGGTACCAGGTGCTGCACCTGTAGCATGGGCGCCTTATCGGTTGGCACTATCCGAAATGAAGGAACTGGCAGAACAACTTCAAGAACTATCCAACAAGGGATTTATAAGACCCAACTCTTCACCTTGGGGAGCCCCGATCTTGTTTGTCAAGAAGAAAGATGGATCATTCTGTATGTGCATCGATTATCGTGAACTAAACAAGCTAACAGTAAAGAACCGTTATCCACTTCCTAGGATTGATGACTTGTTTGATCAACTGCAAGGGTCATGTGTCTACTCTAAGATCGATCTACGATCAGGTTACCACCAGTTGAGGGTTCGTGAAGAAGATATCCCGAAGACCGCATTTAGGACGCGTTATGGCCATTATGAATTCCAAGTAATGCCTTTTGGGTTAACAAACGCACCTGCTGTATTTATGGACCTCATGAACCGAGTGTGCAAACCTTATTTGGATAAGTTTGTGATTATCTTTATCGACGATATACTAATTTATTCAAAGAACAAGGAAGAGCATAAAGAGCATCTCAAACTAATCTTGGAACTACTTAAGAAGGAGGAGTTGTACGCAAAATTCTCCAAGTGTAAATTTTAGATTCCAAAAGTACAGTTTCTCGAACATGTGATTGATAGCAAAGGCATCCATGTAGACCCTGCAAAGATCGAGTCAATTAAAGATTGGGCATCTCCTAAGAGTGCAATAGAGATCCGCCAATTTTTAGGACTCGCCGGTTATTACAGAAGATTCATTGAAGGCTTTTCCAAAATCGCCAAGCCAATGACTAAGCTGACTCAGAAGAATGTGAAGTTTGACTGGGGGGAGAAGGAGGAAGCCGCATTTCAATTGATTACACAAAAGCTGTGTAGCGCACCCATTCTGGCCTTGCCTAAAGGATCAGAAAACTTCATTATTTATTGCGATGCTTCGCATAAGGGTTTAGGTGCCGTGCTTATGTAAAACAAGAAAGTTATAGCCTATGCTTCTCGACAACTGAAGATCCACAAGAAAAACTACACAACTCATGATCTGGAACTTGGAGCTGTAACTCTTAAGTTGTGGAGACACTACTTGTACGGAACAAGGTGCACCGTATTTACCGACCACAAGAGTTTACAACATATCTTGGATAAAAAAGAGTTGAACATGAGACAACAGCGTTAGTTGGAATTGCTTAGTGATTACGATTGTGACATTCGTTATCACCCGAGGAAGGCAAACGTTGTTGCTGATGCTTTGAGCAGGAAAGAACGGACTAAACCTTTAAGAGTCTGAGCCTTAGTCATGACTATTGGTTTGAATCTTCCTAAACAAATGCTAGAAGCTCAAACTTGATGTGAGTTTATAGTCCCCACTTTTATACTTTTCAATCATTTATCAAATCTCGGGGATGAGATTATGCTTGTTTTACAACATGGATGCAAGAACATTTTAAATTCAAATATTACGAGTTTGCCTAAGTAGCTATAACCCACTATGCCCATCATCATTAACTGTTAATTGCATAGATGTAATTGTTAATTACCTTATATGAGCGCAAATGTTATGAATAGATCTATTTGGGATTAACATCCCCGTTCGGGCAAGTAGCGCTTGCTAGTTTACCGGTTGGCCAGAGACGATGAACGTATACCATTTGGATTCATGGATGTTACGGGTTGAACATCCACATTGGACAAAGTCATTTATATGTATTTGATATACATACATTGTTTAGCTTCAGTGTCATGAGCTTAGTGCATTTCGTAATACATTTTTTGTGATATTGTATTTGTTACTTTATTACAGGGAAATTTTGCTATCCGCTTCATTAACTTTATAAACCTATAAATTCACCAATATTATTGTTGACATTTTAAACATGTTTTCTCAGGTCAATAAGGTACAAGTCACAGATACATTTGCTGGTCGTCATTTGAAGTCACATTATCATAAAGATTTGCATGCATTACATTTTAGAACATTGTTATGTTGTGAAATCTTTACTCTTCTATGACAAACAAGTTAAACCCATGAGCTTTTTGTACCGAACCATTTATGAAATCCAATGTATCAGTTTTTAAACGACCCTTATAATGGTCGTTCTCATATCTTGTGCTATAGATCTATGAAGTAATACCCCCGGAATATCATATTCCGCTGTGGCCCATTTTGGGGGTGTTACAGATTGGTATCAGAGCCAAGGTTATAGAGAACCAGGTCAAATGTTTTTACTTGGTCTATAACCGTTTTCAAACATTGTGTCATTCAAAAGTTTTCAAAAGGACATACATACAAACAAGTAGTGTTGCATCTAGTTTGCATCTAGTATACATACTTACATGTCATGCATCATTTTAGCATTAGTTGATTATAGTAAGTGCTTACATAGGTTATATACGTGTTAATATTACATTATGTATATTACTGCTTGTCCTATATAATATACTTATACAAGTTTATATTATGGTTACAGATTTGCCATGTCATCAGACAACGCATCGTCCGCTGTTACCTATACGTCTGTATCTTCTGATTCAAATGGACCATCATCATGGGGTATTCCACTCGTGAATGCCGGCGAGCTTTCGGAGATGGACCCCTATAAGGAGGTGGCCTAATAGGGGCAGGCACACCCAATGTCACCTGCCTATGTACCCGACCCCATGGAGTTAGATGAGCATGTACCAGTATATGTTCCGGAGCCAGAGCACCCAGAGTACCGTGCACCATCAGACGATAACATTCAGGTCGAGAACAGCCTTATGTTGATGATGTTTCACCGACTGCTGAGTCACCTGGATACATTGCTGACTTGAATTCGATTAAGGAGGATACTGATGAGGATTCTATTGATTATCCAGATGAGCCCAAGGATGGCAAGGAGGATGACAATGAGGATCCCGAGGAGGATCCTAGTGAGGAGCATGAGCCCGAGGATGACGACGATGATGATGAGGATGAGGAGCTCACTGAGGACGAGGAGGATGAGGAGCACCCAGCTCCGGCTGAGTCTTTTGCGGTACTTATTGTTGACCTTGTTCCCTCAGGTAGGGATACAGAGGCATTTAAGACTGATGAGTCTGCACCTACATCTAGATCACCTCAGACTAGGGTCCCTTTTTCTCAGACACGTCTCTGTAGGGCACGGAAGACTGTTTGACTTGAGCCACCTATGTTAATTCTCCGTAGGGCACGGAAGTCTGTCAGACTTGAGCCACCCATGTCAGCATCCATGGAGGCACGCATTGCTGAGCATGCTGCCACACCTATACCACCCACCAGCCCTGCCTATGTTCAAGCACCATTAGGTCATAGGGCAGCCGTGATTCGTATGAGAGATGACATCCCCGAGGAGGATATGCCACCTCGGAGGAGATTTGTACTTACTGCTCCCTCACCTGGGTTTGATTGTGAGCAGTGAGTTCTGCTGCTACTGCTGCTAGAACACCTAGGGGTCAGTATGATTTTGTTGACACTATTGTGGCAGGACAGGGTTTGATTCGTAGTCCTGGTCATGATGCCCGGACTATTGCTAGAGCTACTGACAGAGCAGAGAACGTTGGTTATGTTAGAGCTTTATAGGCTTCTGAGCATAGGATGATGACTTACATTGAGGAAGTCAACTTAAGGGTCAGCTACCAGGCACAGGTTTGCATGCAAGAGAGTGAGGATTTCTATACACAGCTGCATGATGCTCGGACTGACCGCAGAGACATTAGACTCAAGATTGATGTAGTGAGAGGCTAGAGGACCACTTATGAGATAAAGTTGCATGAGGTACGCCAGACTTACCTTAGTTCCGAGGCTCGAAACATGGCATTATTGGCGCGACTTGAGACACTAGAGACTCACATGAGTCGTATGGAGTGGCAACGCTAGAGAGCTGAGGATGATGTAGTCAGACAGATGATGCGTACCCATGTACTAGAGAGCTGAGCTGAGGATGATGCAGTCAGATTGATACGGTGGAGGACACCGGCAGTAGCTGTTAGTTGTACTTTTCATTTCTAGCTATCTTTTATAGTCTGTTAAGTTTTATGGGTAACTCCCACCTAATAGACTCTAGGACGTATTTTCATTTTTTGTACTAGATCATTAGTGGTCATTTTGTATCCAAACAAATCATGTACGATTCGACATTATGTTATGAAATGTTGATGTATTATGTTATGGTTGATTACATTTTATTCATTCTCCATTGTGTTGTGGTGTAATTATTATTATCATATCCATTTGTATTGACATTGTAATTATATCTCACGTACATTGTATTCTTATGATTTGTAGAATCATGCTTGTAACAAGACAAGGAGCAAGCGACGCCATAACTCCAGAATCCATTCAAGCTATGATCGATCGGGCAATCCAAAGATACTCTACCTATACTTAGGATAATGCAAGCCACAATTCGGGTGGAGGACTCAGAAGGCCTGTGCAACCTGCACGTGTCTGTTCCTACACCGATTTCATGAAATGCCAACCCTTGAACTTCAAAGGAACTGAAGGCGTTGTTGGCCTGTCTCAATGGTAAAAAATATGGAATCAGTATTTCACATTAGCGGTTGTGCCATTGACAATCAAGTGAAGTTCGCTACCTGCACTCTGCTAGGTGCTGCACTAACCTAGTGTAATGGCCATATGAGAACCTTAGGTCATGATGCCGCCTATGCTATGACTTAAGGAACTCTTAAGAAGAAGTTGACAGGAAAATATTGTCCAAAAGGTGAAATCAAGAAACTTGAAATTGAATTGTGGAATCTTAAGGTCAGGGGAAACGATGTTGCAGCCTATATGCAGCGTTTCCAAGAACTAGCTTTGATGTGAACCAAATTTCTTGCTGATGAGACCGAAAAGATTGACAAGTACATCAGTGGACTTCCTGATAACATTCATGGGAATGTCATGTCTGCAAGACCTAAAACTCTTAATGATGCTATCGAGTTGGCCAACGACTTGATGGATCAAAAACTACGCACTTATGCAGAAAGGCAGAATGGCAACAAGAGAAAGGCTGATGACTCATCAAGAAACAATGAATAACCCCATAAGAAGGAAAATATAGCTAGGGCATACACTGTTGGCCCTGGTGAAAAGAAGGCTTACACTGGAAATCTACCTCTGTGCACCAAGTGCAACTACCACCACATCGAACAATGTGCACCCAAATGTGGAAACTGCAAGAGGTATGGTCATGCTACCAATGATTGTCGGGTCAATACCAACATCAACAATAACAACAACAACAACAACAACAAGAATCAAAAGGCAGGAGCATGCTATGAATGTGGTAACACTGGTCACATAAAGAAGAATTACCTAAAACTGAAGAACCGTGGGAATAGCAACGGGAATGGCATAGCTCAGGGAAGAGCTTATGCTTTGGGAGGAAGAGACGCTAGCCCGGACTCTAACGTCATCACGAGTACGTTTCTCCTCAATAACCGTTATGCTATAATTTTGTTTGATACTGGTGCGGATAGGAGCTTTGTATCTAATACCATTAGTGCCTTGATTAACATTACCCCCACTATGTTAGAAAGTCATTATGATGTAGAATTAGCCAGTAGGAAAATCATAGGAGTTAACACCATAATTCGTGGTTGCACTCTAAACTTCATGAACCACCCTTTCAATATCGACTTGATGCCGGCCCCACTCGGTAGTTTTGACGTC